>SNQJ01S0005779.1:203340-254401 GCA_010110895.2 Picea sitchensis
TGGAGGAAATACTAAGAACACAAAAAACACCACTATTAACATTGCGGCTCGTGCCAGAAGGGTGGGTGTGGGATACCATGTGGTCACTCGCATCCGGGGAATGAACACACCAATTCTTCATACATAAAAGATAAACAAATGTAATCACACATATGCACATATATTTTCCTTGGAAACCCAACCAGGAAAAACAACAATATTTTTTAGAGGCACACCTCTAATTCTATTCATCTTTTTCATTGTTTACAATACAATATATATAGGATACTGCATCATCCAGAAAACCCCTAACCCATTAACACTGGATTAGAATTCAACCATAGTTCCTTAACCAGAATTACATTACCATGGACCACAAATCCGTGTGCCATAAAACTTCCAAAGGAGAAAACCATACCGAGAATAATCGCTCGATAAAAAACTCTTTATAAAATCCTATCAATGATTTTTCACTTGGCGGGCCCCACTGATGGGGTGGGGGGGATGTCAACCCCATGCAACCCCTTTCTGACCCCCTCCCGAAAAACCATGTGCAAAGAATATAACACATAACCAACAGACAAAATATTACTTTAATGAACTTGAAACACATTTTTAATAATTTTGTGAAATCCCATTAGAATGAAATTCTTAAAATCTTTAAAAATAATCACTTACACAAAGAGAACACGAAAACACCACTATTAAGGAGATAGTAATAAAATACATCAACAAAATGGAAGCAATGGTAGCGGCGGGGAGATAATTTTGGATCTTGGAGGAAATACTAAGAACACAAAAAACACCACTATTAAGGAGATAGTAATAAAATACATCAACAAAATGGAAGCAATGGCGGTGGCTGGGAGATAATTTTGGATCTTGGAGGAAATACTGTAGCTTCATATGCATGGGGTCTAGGTCAAATCACCAATAACCTAGTGAAGGATTATGCCTTGCTGAGGGGTATTCTTATAGCCAAGGAAGAAAGAATCAAAACTTTGAAAATAATCAATGAATCTATGGTTGTCATCAAATCCGTGCTCGACATAATGATTCTCGTGGAATTCAAAATGAATACTATCATCACAAGGGAAAGAAAGAAAATAATATCCTTTGTGTAAATCTCATTCTTTCATGTCAAAAGGGGCCTCAATGAAATGAGAGATCAATGGGATAATATAGCTACCATTATCGAAAAAGGAGTATTGTTGAAAATGAGAGGAACATTTCATGTTATATACCTTAAGGACCCCTTGGACCGATGGGTAGTCTAATCAACATAAATTCTATATGATAATCCACCTAGAGCATTAGTCCCTCCGCTTCAATTTGGGAGCTCAGAGGATGCATTACAATCCTTGTAGCATGGAAACATTTAACAAGGATCCAAACATTTAAGAGTATATTAGTCTAGTGCACATTCATGGTGGGACAATGGTGAGAGAAGGTTTCATAACTGAGCACCCAACAACCACATTCCAGTGGGGAACATTCCTTTGGTTCACATGAAACATATTCTTTGGATGGTAATTTGCACTCTTTATAATGGTATCTTATTTGGATTTGTTGTAGGTATTTTGATGCTTGAGGGTAGCAATTTTATTCTATATAATAGTTTCAATAGAACCTGCCATTCTCTATTGTAGTTTCCTTTGGTTTCGACCTAGAAACTAAAGCCTCATGCTCTAGGAAAGTTTGCAAACTTTATTTTTGTGGAGTTGGTAGCTAATCCTTCTCCCGAGTCAGCATACAGTGTTATTATTGGACCTAAAGGGATTCAATTTAGGGTGTTGGTATCTTCAGGTTTCTCCCACATTTATCATTTTTTTTCAAAATTTGTTGAATTCTACTCTCATCTCTTTAGACATCCAGAGTCACCCCATTTGCAGTGGTAGTTTTTCTATTCTTAGTTCAAGTTCCTTGGGAGAAGGTTTTATCTCTTGTCCATTTAACAATAAAGATAGAGTCTATAAAAGAATTTATTTATCCTCTTGTTTCAGATTTGGAACATGGGAAAATTTTATATGTCGAGGGGCCTAGAATAAAGGTCTTTGTGTTTGAAATTCCATTTTCATCATGCCAAGTTTTCAGTCTTTTGGAAGACTATTAGGATTCTCCTCTTATCTCATCTCAGGACGAGGGTTTTCTCTGGGTTATCACTTCCTTGAGAATAATATCACTATTTATTTTGGAGTAAGGATATCAAGTGTTTTCCCTAATCGAGTCACCAATTTGGACCTAGATCCCAAATTACAAGGGAGTTCTATTATTTCACAACTGAGGTAGAAGATATATCTTCTCCTAGTTACTTCTCAAATTTACTAGATATTAGAGATGCACAAAATGGACAATAGGGACCTCTCATAGTTCAAAATAGTTCTGTGAAGTCACAAGGAGGGTATATCTTAAAACAAAAGGACTTTTCTCTCTATAATTTCAAATATTAATGATCTTGAGCATCATTGTACTGTGCAATTTGCTAACATAATGAGTATGTTAATTCATGAAAAGAAAATGAATATGAATGCAACATGGTAAGGAATTTGGCCCTAAATATCCATAAAGACTCTCAATCTATGGCCTCTAATAATCGAGTATTTGACAACTCTATGAAGAAGAATTACAAATAAGAAGAAACAATGCATTATCTTATTGAGCCAATGAACCTAGAACATAAAAACTCTCCCATTTATGATGTGGGGAAATATGGGGCATATAGCTATCAAGTCTTCCATTGAACCTCTTGTACTTAAAATTTATTAGAATTTTAGGAGTCTATGTCAAGCATCCTACCAACAAGAATACTTGGAATGCCTTTTTTGTAGTAAATTTTGAATTGGTTTTTGTAGTAGCACTTGATTTCTTAGTCATAGTTTTGAAACACCAGAAAGTATTTATGTAAATGTTGTTAGTTGAGTTACAACCCTTTATTAATACAATTTTTTTGTTATGGTTAAAAAAAATAAAATAAAATACATCAACACTCATCAATACTCATCATAAAGTCCATAAAATACTTATAAATTCTATATATATTATAAAATAATAAGTTCATATATATATACAAATCAAAGAACTAGGCTCAAATAGTACAAATCAAAGAACTAGGCTAAAAATGAACACGTGACATTAGTATTGGGTTATAAGAAAACATTGTAGATCTAAATCATGTGGCATCACTACCACCATCATTGTACCCTACACTAGGCCCCCCATCAACCATGTCACCATCACCATTGCCATTGTCACGCACACTAGGGCCCCCCATCACCCATGTGACAATAACCATTTCCATCGACACCCACACCAGGGCCCCCCATCACCCATAGGAGCATCAATACTCATTTATCTCATAAATACATTGTCAAGCACATTATACACAATACAAATTTAAAATCAAGTTTGATAAATTTCCATTCAAAATTTACAAGTTGACAATATTTTCAAATTTTAACTAGATGGATCAAGTTACCTAGGGGTGAAAACATGAAAAATGGCTAACTATTTTGCTTGTATTGTACTTGTTCAATATTTGAGTAGATAATCCAAGGAATGGGATTTGAGAGCATAACATTGGTTAGGAAGAAGAGTATGTAGTCTCCATTTAGGCCATAAAGTCCTAGGAAACTCCATAGTGACTGCCCCTTTCTTTGTATTTGCATTTTCATAACCAAAGAAAAGAGACAAGAGCATATGCCTCACCTTCTAGCTAGGTTTTCTCCTATATCATGATTCCCAAGATACATGTTGTGTTCAATTATGTGGATGGTGTGTACATTTTCCTGTTATTTCATTTTTGTATTTAATTATTTTCATAAATTTGAACAATAAGCTAGTGATAATTAATATGGGATCTAAGGAAACAAATTGCATAAACTAAGATTTCAGAATATTATAAGATATATTGTGAAATTTGTTTGTAATGGAATATCCATAGTAGTTTACATATCATATTGGTATCAGAGTGAGGTTTCTTTGGGGTGAATGTGGAAATTTGCAAGGTTTGATAATTTTCATAACAAGGAAGCCAAAAAACCCTAGCCATGGTGGATGAGTATGTTCATAACAATCCTCAAGATGCATTAGAAGAGAGATTTTCGAGTTGGAAGAGCAAGTTTTTGATATCTCTTGCAACATGGCTCTCATCATGGCGGCTATAGAAAACAAGTCCAGACCTTTCAAAGAGGTTGGTGGCTCTAATTCAAAAGCTAGATCTGATAAGAAACCAGGTGATAGTGAATACCCAAAAAATGAGTCAAGAAAAAATACCAAGAAAGAGAAACCAAGTTCCAGTGCCATCACTCCTTCACAATCTCTATTCAACATGGAAGTGAAAGTGGATATAAAAAACTATCAAGGTGAGATAAATTTCGTTAAGTTGAATCATTGGTTGCAAAAATTATAAGTCTATTTCAATGTCCACAATATGGATGAAGAGCAAAAAATTTCATTTACGCGACTGAAACTAGAGGGCCATGCACTAACTTGGTGGGAAATCCACATGGAGACACTTAGGCTGGAGGGTGATCCACTAGTAACTGACTGGGATAATTTTAAAACCCTCATCAAGTCCCAGTTCTACACTATTGGGTATGTAGAGGACTAATGGATTTGTTGGCATCATTTCAGGAAAAGGCAAGCGCGAAGTGTACAAGAGTACACCACCTAATTTAGGAAGATGGAGATCATGTTGATTTTATCTCCCAAAAACCTATTTGTAGTCCTCAAGTATTTGGGGGGTCTACACAATAATTTGTGAAAGCAAGTGATGCTCTTCAAACCTAACACTATTGATGAGGCATGTTTCCAAGCATAATATCTAGAGAACATAGGCCATAAGAAAGGATTGCCAAGTGGTTCTAAATAAAAATATCACCAATATGCTTCCAAGGATGGGAAGAAGAAGTGGAAAGTGAAAGACATGAAGATAACAACCACTACACATTAGTGCAAGGATCCAAACAACCACATCAACCATTGAAATATTGATGGTCACATCAAAGACAAATGTTGGAAGCTACATCCAGAGTAGAATCCAAAGAACCATAAGAACAATGCCAAGAAGAAGAACCTTCTAGGCAAGGATTCATACAACTTGGTAGAGAGAAACTCATATGTGGATGAGAATATTGTGTACACTTCAACATAAAAGGAAGTGAATCTAAGTATCCTTCATCATAAGGAAGGGAAGGAGATGAAAAACATCTTCCATATTAAGATCCAAGTAAAAAAGACCAAGGTATATGCTCTATTTAATTTCAATTCATAGGCCAATATCATAGCAAATGATCTAGTTAGAAAGATTGAGTTGGAGGTTCATGATCATCCAAGTCCATATCCATTGGAATGGTTGAAAAAGGATGTAGAAATAAGAGTCACTAAATAGTGTAAGATCAAGTTTTCTATAACTGAAATTTTTATTGATGAAATGAAATTAGATGTAGTACCCCTTATGTGTGTGGTATAGTGTTTTTAATCCCCTACATGTATATAAGGGATGTGATCTTCATGTAGAGAGAAAACCAGTACCGCATGATCAAGGATGGAAATTCATACATCATCAATGCACACAAAGGCAATTCAAAGATATCTTTGGTAAGTCCTAACCAAGCCAAAAATTTGATCAGTTCTAGTAAGAAGTATGTATTTATTTTCTTCAGAGAGACTCAAGCAATGGATGAATAGATAAGAGTAAAGGCATCACTGGAAGGATATACAAAAAAAAAAGAAATAATAGTTTCAGGAGTTGTTGCAGGCATATAGGGGAGTTTTCCAGGATCCTAAAGGGTTGCCACCTAAGAAGGAAGTGGAGCATGAGATACGATTGTTTGAGGATTTGTTGCAGGAATATAGGGGAGTTTTCCATGAGCCTAAAGGGTTTCCACCTAAGAGGGAAGTGGAGCATGAGATACAATTGTTTCCTAACTCCCCAGTACCAAATATTGGGTTGTATAGATAGTCTATTTTATAAGCAGATGAAGTGAAGAAACAATTGCAAAATATGTTAGAGAAAGGAGTTATTCATCCAACCACCTCACCTTGTGGGTCACTATTGATGCAGGAAAAATTCCCTATGCCAAAATGAGGGACAATTTCCCCATGGCATGATCAAAATCTGGACCAGGGGTCAAATTTTAGCTCAAAAATAAAAGTTCTTAGAATTGCCTCAAAACAAACGAGAGCATAGGCCTCGTCATTATGAACCCAACACAACTCATTTGGGTTCAAACGGACGTCGAGAGCGAGAGATATCGCGTTCTGTTCAAATTTACAAACATGTAAAAAAATTGTGCTAACTGTACAGTCCGTACACGCTGACGTGGTAGGCCGTACGACACATGGCAAGCCATACGACACATGGTAGATAGGCATTCAGACAGTTGGCAGGTGACTTGGCATGTTTGGCAGTGAACATAATGATGACACATGGCCCAGTTAATGGCCGCCACGTGTCATCCATTTATTGGTTTAAAACTTATGTCATTGGCCGGAGTCGACCCCGCGACCTCCGGGCAGGGGCAAAGACTTGGCAAAGAGCTGCCAACCGACGCGCCACCAGTTGTTCCTTGTTATATTTATGGTGCAATATATATATATATGTTTGTATATGCGTGTGGTTTGGGGTGCGACCGGGCCGGGGCTTAGCCCCCGGCCCTTGGTCGCACGATATGTTACATATAACCCACATCTATATCATATGGATGCACACACGTGGTTGTTTTTGTTCCAACGGTTATATCAACGACTTGCCATTTGGCCTTTGACCATTGGCTTATGTAACGAGAGCCTATGTTAAGGCTAGCGCGTGGACGCATGGGTCATACAACCTGGCCCTTGACGGTTAGGGGCTAGGTGCACCCATAACCGTCCTACAGTTTGAACGGTTTTGTGGTTATGCGCGTGTGTTAGGTTTTAGCACGTGTTTTTGAGCGTGTTCTTGGTAGAACGTATGGAGGTGCGTTTTGGCGAACCAGAGACAACAAGCTTGAAGGAAGAGAATGGCAGGAGGCCTATCTTCTTCATTTTTTGGCCAAATGAGGTGCCGTAAAAGCCTAGCTAGGGGTTTTTGGACATTATGAATCCATTGACACTGTTTTCAAAGCCATTTGAAGACTTATTTTGTAGGTTTTTAACCATTGAAGTTTTAGAGAGCTCCAGGGAGATTGAAGCCCTCATTGTTTGAGGTCATGCTCAGATGAGCCTATGTTTGTTTTCTGTGATTGAATAATCATTTTTGACTAATTATTATGCTCTGAACACTTTGGGATAGGTTTCAGATCCATTTGAGGACTTTTACAGGTGTTTTTTTCCAAAGAGAAGCTCAAGGAAGCTTAAGGCCACATGTAGAAGAAGTCATGCTCGGATGAGCCATGATCCGTTTTCAGAGTTTTATTAGTCATTTTTGGGGTTTTTATGTATTCTGATCCCAATGGTACAGTCCTAATTTCCATTGGAGTTGAGCAGCAGCTTGTAAAATAATTTTTGACAATTAATCCCAGAGAGCCAAGTCCATTGATGGAGGCTCAAGGAGATGTAGCCCGGAGAGGGGTGAACTCCTTTATCATGTTGTTATTGTTGTGAGTTTGATGGTTTATTTTCTGCAAGTTATGTTGCTGTGTATTTATTTAAAGTACATATTTAACCATTTAAAAGAACATTTCCTCACACATGAACATTTAAAAGAAGAAGTATAAACTTGGCACATAATTTATCTTGCATATTTTAACACATGAAGCAAGGTCCTGTAAAGTTTTATTTTAATGAAGTAGAGGGTGCTTGCATAGCATAACAAGTCAGCCTTCTATTTTCAGATCATGGCAGGTCCCAATCAGACATACTCTTGTTTGGTATGGAAATCTCCACCAGTATGTTGGCCCGATTTCCACTAACTAAATGGATTACTCTTCGAAGAGAGACTTGTTGATTTAAATTAGACTAAATCCTCAATGAAGTCATATTCTAATATGAAAATGTAGTCCTATCCCAACAATGACAAAAATCAATTGCAGGTATACACTTTTACTTATGGAAATATAAATAGTTCACATTTGTCAATAAGAAATTATACTGTCATACCTATACACATATAGATGGCAATGAATATGTCGCTACAATTGAGCTCATAATCAATTCACAATAATTTCTTACAGAGACAGTTGATAATAGTGAAAAATTGCTAACATCCGCAGAAAACAACCAAATAACAATGCACTATTGAATGAACAAACCACGAATCAACTTGTCATTATATTCATTCATAGAATTAATTCATATGACTGAGATACAAGTACAATATAAGATCCTTCAAATCCCTCCCCAAGCCTGATAAATAGTTATACAAGACCCAATTTTGGGTTATCCATCCCCCCTCATGTCTTCCTCGGAAAAAAATGCATTTATAATATTTTTCCATCACTACTCTCAAGATTGTTCCTCTTCTAGACTCGCTTCCGCTCTATCTCATACAATTACAACTGTTCCTCTACCTGGAATCCTTATTTTATTGATGCCCATGTATTCATTGGGACTCTTCTCCTCTTCGCACATTCCTTTCAAAGTGACAACAAAGAAAAAAAAATGTAAATTCGTTTATATGTGGGAAAAAGACAAAATATTGACAGTTGTATAAATAAATTAAAATTTAAAAATGTAATGATATCAATTAGGCAAGAGAGACTATTTCAGATTATCCTTTTGAGTTCCAATCTTTTAAGCAATCCCTCCTTTTCCCAATTTGGCCTTTAAAATCTCGAGTTATGAGTTGTGGAACACTTCACTATCAACACTCAAGCAAATTTGCGCCTCCTTTTTTTTGAAATTTCAGGCATTTTTGTTGCTAATTTGGCCCAAATTATTATTCTAACATATCCTACACTCCTTCAAATTTCCAATGAGCTATCTTGTGACCAATTTGGCCTTTTGAAACCTAAGATATGACCATATGAAGTTAGCACTTAGTAGCTGTCGATTTCATCTCATGGTAAATCTCGACCATTGATGTCATAAGACTAAATATTTATCCCACATGCATTATGGGAAGTGATTCTAAGTGATTTATATTGTTTTCCCCTCCTTATGTAGTTTGTATATGGAGTTAGGAGAGGCATAGAGTGTGGGACCCACGCTAATGTTTTGACCATACCCACATTTGGAAAATAGAAAAATAAACGTACAATTACGAAAATAATAAAATAATACAAAATTCGATATCTCGAAAATCATGTTCGAAAATTCTGAAAATAATAAAATAATCCAAACTATTCCATGATGTGAATTTAGACAATTACTGCCAACAAACTTGGATGGTAACTGACGATAAATTCAGACAGTAATCAATGAAAAATTCATATGGTAAGTGGTGGTAATTCAGGAAAGTTAACTAATGGTAATATCTCCCAAAATCATGAAAATCATGTTTGAAAATTATGAAAATAATAAAATAATCCAAAACATCCCATGATGTGAATTCATACGGTAATCGAAGACAAATTCATAGGGTAACTGATGGAAAATTATGATGTTAATTGGTGGTAGTTTGGGAAAGCTAACTGACAATAATATCTCCCAAAGGCTCATGTCCAATGGTCAGGTTTAGGAAAATTAAAAATTAAAACTATGGTGAATTTCTGATAACGCAAATCCGATAGCCTGAAGATGTGATAGCCCAATAGCTTGAATCTAATAGGTGAAGCCTGATAGTCCATGTCCGATGGTCGGGTTCAGGAAAATAAAAAATAAAAAATATGGTGAATGTCCGATAGCCGAAAGATGTGATGGCCGATAGCTCGAATCTAATAGGTGAAGCCCAATAGTCCATGTCTAATGGTTAGGTTTGGGAAAATAAAAAACTAAAAATATGGTGAATGTCTGATCGCTCGAAGACGTGATAACTTGATAGATTGAATTTGATAGGTGAAGCCCGATAGTCCATATCCAATGGCCAGGTTGCGATGATCAGGTTATTTAATAAGTCAAATTATGGGTGAGAGCCCGATGAGAAATTCCTGATGGGGTGAAATCCCGATGGCAATAAATTAATAAAATGTTGGGGATTTGGGAAAAATGCACAACAATTTCAATAATAAAATAAAAAATAATAACACAAATGAAAAATAAAAATAAAATAAACATGAATAAAATAAAAAAATGAATAAAATAAAAACAAAAACTAAATGTAGATCCAATTCTACAAGAAATTTGGGAAACCAAAATAATAAAAATTGTATGATTTTTTGGGAAAAATCGTATGATGTGTAAAGTCAATGTAAAAGTAATTCCCTCAAAGAAATTCCACGATGGTAATTTTTGGAAAATAATAAAATATACACCCCATGGTGCATGTTGATATAGTCCCATTTTGGTTCCCGATTTAGAATGTATGATGATAAAGTCCCAATGTGGAAAGTTCCTAGATAGTAAATTCCCAATAGAATAAAATAATAATAATAAAATGTCCATGGGAAGTGGGAAATTTAAAACCATGTCGGGATTTAGAAACCCATGGGTAAAATAAAAATAAAAATAAAATAGGAATAAAATAATAAAAAATGAAATATAAAATAAAATAAAGAAAACTATACAAACTTATATATACAAAATAAAATCCGTATGTGGTAAGGGAAAAATGAGGCTTGGTTCCAATTCTAGGTCAAGGTTCCATTTCGAGTCAAGGTTCCACACCTAGGGCATGGTTCCACATCTAGGTCAAGGTTCCTCACCTATGAATCAAAATATGAAACAAAACATATCATGAGAATGTCTAGATATCCATATTTCTGAATGTCTAAGACTCACATAAAGTATATTCCTTTGAACAAATCTGGATGTCCAAATGCCACATCAGATGGGTTAGGTCAACATGACACAGAGGGGGTCATGTAGGATAACACATTATAACAAGGAACTTGGATGACACATTATACGCCATGTTAGATGTACATGCCACATAAGGTGCCACACAAGGTAGGAATGACTTGTCCAACTTGTGGTCATTGGAGGAAGCAAATAGAATGGACACGTGACAAGTATTGATTGGATCTTGTAAAGGTATGGATATGGAATCTGTGATTTGAATGAAGGTACTTGTTAAAAGAAAGGTCGGATTTGGATGCTCCATGGGATATAACACCTAAGAATCCACGTCAGATGAAAATTCAAATTAAGGCTTAGTTCAGAGGATCCATATGCCACATCAGGTAGGATCTAGATTCCATGTCATACATACCCATTAGATCATCTACCAATGTCGAGTGCTCATTCACATATACAAACTTAGCTTAGTGAAGCATTAACTATCATAAGAAAACATGATTTATGGAAAACCCTACTTCTCGAACTTGTGACAAATCTTTAGTTGTTCGTTGATTATGCTATCATCAACGAGATTATGAATATTGTAAATTCAACCTTATAGAAGTTTAGTTACCAGTGTAAGAAAAATGGTCTATCTATTGATTTTAAATATTTCTTGGATGGGTTTGTTGCACCCTTTCTCAAGGTTTTCCTTCGGAACAAGAGGCTCTATTGTATGGATTTTTGTTCTTTGAAATTTGAAACTATATTGTAGGGTTTTCTTTTTCTTTGAAATTTCAAACATATAGGATAAAAAAATCAAACTCTACTTCGACAATGTCTAACATAATCAAAATAGAAATAGAGATCTTCCCTTTTCCTTTGATTTGGAACTGGAATTCTCATGTGATGGATCTTATTTATAGACAATACACTTGCATGGAGAGTCGAAGCAACTCATCTTCAAAATCAGTCGCAGAGATGCATGCAGGTTGACAAAATTCATTAAAACACAAATTCAAGTCATGTCAAAGTGAAACCCTTTGAAGTGAATCTCTGCCAAGCATGATATCATTGCTAGGCACTATACATATGCAATGTGCTTATGGATTAGAGCATTGAAACTACAATATAATTGGATTTAGAAAACTCGTTAATGGATGGAAAATACCTAAAACTAACAATCGATAAATAATATTTGGTTCTCTCTTGTCCACGACTAGTTCTATCATTAAAGAACAAATGGCTAGGTGTTACAAGCCTTGCACTGTTAACAACTGGTAAGCGGGTGGAACCCCATCCCTAAAGATTGTAATCAACCTTTCAATGATCGTGACTCACCTTTCTCATCCTCACAGCCTCCTTAAAAAAAATAAAAATGTTGATCAATGGAAAGGTTATCCACTTCCAAGGTAGGAAGATGAAAGTGAGAGAAATGATTAGGGTCTCAAGAAGTTCTTGAGCTGCAAATTCGCATGGGATCTAGATACCACTAGTTCTACAAATTCTGGAGGTTTTCAATCTAGCCAACAATGGCATGAAACCGTTTATGAACCTTGAAACTTAGAGATATGTATCTGATTTTCTCTTGGAGTCCTGATCAAATGGACATTGGAGAGACTCACAGGAGTGTTTCTATAGTAAATACATATGAGAGTTTATGATACTTCTCAAACACAACAAAGGGTTTCAAGCAGAGAGAAGGAATACACGACAAAGATGAAGTAATGAACGAGTCTGATGGAGAGACTATGTGTATTCTAGGTAATGGATTCATTCCAAAGTTTGCAGATGAGTGCAACTGTGTGGTGATTGAACACATATAAAACATGATTTGATTTTGGAGGAAACCCTAATGTAAGAGTAATGGAGACTGGTATATTAGTATGCAGATGCAAAAACCTAAAGAAGAGGATCATTTTGATATGAGAGAGATTGAAACACTCAACAAAGAGAATCAAGAAGTAAACTAAGATGATATGGAAAACTACAATATCTTTCTCCAGGCCCTAATAAATATAGAGATCTGATACCACTATTAGAATACACTCAAATGTATATCAGTGTGGGATATCATTTCATTCATATGATACACATATAAATATATTTAGATGACCTTTGGATTTGTCTTCCAAGAGGTCTCTTGGAATCTCGATGATAGTTCCTATTCACTTGACTATTCATATTCTATCTCAAGTGAATAATACAATAAATTACCATAACCCTAAATGGATTAGGTTTCCAACATTGAGAACCTCTTGTTGGTACTCTATGTGGTCCTCCACTACTTTAAACTTCACGTTCCCTCTTAGGGTGATGTGATGGATGGAGAATGATATCCATAAAGTGCCATAAATGGGGACATTTTTTTATGAAGTATGGAATGATGTATTGTACCACCAATATGCCAAGGAAAACACTTAACCCATTATGTCTATTTATCATATGCAAAGCATGAATATACCCTTCTAGAATTTTTTTCACAATCTCAGTTTCCCCATTAGATTAAGGATGGTAAGAGGAGTTGTGAGACAATTGAGTACCCAAACAAGAAAATATTTTAGTCCAAAAATTACCAATGAAAATTAGATCTCTATGACTTACAATAATCTTGGGGATTCCATGTAGCTTCTAAATTACTTCCATGAGTGTTCTGGCTACTATGATTGTATTAAAAGGACAAGAAATAGAACAAAAATGGGCATGCTATGTGAATTGATCTACTACTACCATGATGAAATTATTTCCTTTGGAATTGAGTTGAACTGTAATAAAATCCACTGAAGCCTCTTGCTAATGTTGACTTGTTATGGCTAATGGTTGTAAGAGACCCATGGTCTTGATTGTCTCTCCCTTATTCTATTCGAAAACCATACATTCAACCACAAAAGTTTGAACATTAGTTTTAAGACCTTCCCATAAAAAGTACTTTTTGATCCCATGGTAAGTTTTCAAGAACCTTGAATGCCCTCCTATAGGAGAAGTGTGAAATTCGAAAATGATCTTCTATTTGAGTTGGAAATTCTTACATAAATATAGGTCATCTTGGTACCAAAGTAAATAATTCTTTCACAAAAATGATCTAATGCACTTGGGTCCTCTTGTAGTTGATGAATTATCTTCCATACCTTTTGATATTTCTTCAATTCTATCCTTGCTTCTTCCACCCAATCAAATTGTGGAATGGAAAGACCACACGATAAGCCCTTTATGTCTCTTCTTTCCTTGAAAGCACATTTTCCACCATATTTTGTTTTCTTCTTTTGTATACAATTTCAAAATCATAACCTAGAATCTTTGTAAACAATTTTTGTTTCTCTTATAAAGATAATCATTGTTCCAATAAGTACTTCAATCTATCATGATCTATTTTTACCTTGAAGTGTCTTCCTATTAGGTAAGGGTGCCATTTTTGAACTACATGTAATATGGCCAACATTTCCTTTGCATAAATGGGTTTGAGTAAGTTCTTTCCTTTAATTTGGCTTCTTTCAAAAGAAAAGGGCCTTCCTTCTTGCATTAAAACTACACTAATTCCATGCCTTGAGGCATCACAATCCACAATAAAGGTTTTTGTGATATCATTATGATTTGATGATATCCATAATAGAGATCCAACATGGTAAATAGAATTTCTCCTTGTAATTTGTCTAGTAATTCATCCATGAAAAGATTAAGAAACTTATCTTTAATGGTATTTTTTTTTGAGTTGTATCTAATCTAGATGCATACACAATGGAACTTCCTTTTTTTGAACCATCTCCACTGGTGAAGAGAAATCACTTTGGATAGGTTTAATTGTTCTAACCTCTAACATTTCTTGAACTATACACTCTCAATTGCACTCTTTTGTGCACATGGGTACCTGTAAGGCCTAATGTTAGGTGGTACACTTTCTATATGCAAATGAATAGCATTTTCATGATATCAAGTAGGTCAAATAACCTTAGGAATATCTCCAAATAACTTGTAATGATTGTTGATAACTTTTTGGAGATCCATTGGAACAGAGGGTCTAGATGTTTGAATTTGTAGTGATCACAATTATGAAATTACATCATCGTGTCCCTTTTTGAGTATTTTTTTCATGTTGTTAGAGCTTATCACTTTATATGGTTTCAATTGGATACCTCTAATTTAAATTTCCTTGACTTTTGAGGAAAATATCGTGAAAATTGAGAGCCACTATTTCCAATGATTATAACCATTGGATCCCTAATACAACATCAACACCACCCTATTGGATTCAAATCATGGGAACATATAATAAATACTCCAACATAGTATAATTAATACTATGGAACTTCCTTGAACAATTTATGGTACCTCCATTTGTAATCATTACTTGAAACTTTGGTGTTCGATATATAAAACAATTGATAAGTTTCTCTAATTTGAAATTAATGAAGTTATGGTTACCACAAGAATTGATCATCATTCTTTTTTATATATACTTCTATATTGAGGGTTTGAAAAGTACCGATTCCATCCAATGCATGACAATATATAGTTGGAGTAGTCTATTCTGGTTCTAGATCTTGTGATGGTTCCAATTCTTGATCTTCTTCCTTTTTGTAGTTTATATAGAATCAATTCTCTCACTGCATTTATGCCCCTTAATATACTTGATGCCACAATTTAAACATATTATTTTTATTCTTCTTTCATCCATTTTTTTAGGTGTCAACCTTGTAGGTTGAGTGAGGTTAGGAGAGGGAACATGGTGCTCTTTATATTTTTTAGTTGCCACTCTTCTAGTAGACATATTTTTACTTTCAACTTTCCTTTCCACACTAAAATAATTCTCTAGGTATTTGGGTTCCAAGAGATGCACCTCTTGTTTAATTCTCTCCTTTCAAGTACCCATAAAGAGATCTAACGAATTATCCTTTGGAATGGTTTTTACTATGAGACTCAACTTTTGAAATTGTTGAATGTGCTCCATAATTGGACCTCTTTTCTAGATATTTATCAATTTACTAAAGAATGTGTTTCTCTTAATATCCCATAATGTGCTATCAAATCATCCGTAAAAATGTACCAAGAGACAACAAAATCCTTTTTTGTTCACAAAGACATTGACACCAGAAAGATTTATTTGTTGTAAATAAAAGAATGCAAGAGTTACCTTTTGTAAATTTGTCACTTGGTGTAGATAGAATAATTTATCCATCTGGAGTATCCATGTTATATGATCTTTACCATCAAACTTCCTCATATGGATCTTGGGAATTAAGTCACTAATACATATGGCCAAATTTGCAACGGTTTTTCGTTGATATTTCCACACTTATCCGTCGCAATTTCCACGAAAACCGAGACTTTTTTTCGTCGCTATATCCACAATCCAGGTGTGCGTGGAAACATCGACAAAATTATCTCTCCACGTGTCATCACCATCAAGATCGGTTAACCCTATGCATCGCCGCAATTACGACGAAACTTCGTCGCAATTACAACGAAACTTTTTTCCAAGCTAGAAACTTACGACGCAGATGTAGTACATGCGACGCAAAACCGTGAAAACTTGCGACGAAAATCTGTGGCAATAGCGATGAAAATGTATCTCAAGACCAAACTTACGACGCAGATGTTGTATGTGCGATGAATGACTGTGGAAACTTCCGACAAAAATCCGTGGCAATAGCGATGCAAATGTATCTCAAGACTAAACTTACGACGTAGATGTTGTATGTGCGACGAAAAACCGCGACAAATTGCGACGAACTTTCATCCCTATTTCCACGGTTGTTCAAAATAAAAATTTCTTTCCGACGAACTATCGTCGATATTGCGACGAAGACTTTAAGTTTTTAATTTTTTTTTACACAAGATATGGTATTACCATATTACATTGTAATATGGTATACCATATTACAATGTAATATGGTAATGCCATATTACAATGTAATCCAATATGATAATACCATATTACATTCTTACATTAATAATATAGTATGCATGGTAATGCCATATTACAATGTAATATGGAGATACCATAATACAATATGTATAATTTATACAATTGTAATGTGTAATATTTAATATATTATATATTGTATTGTAATATTCTATTGAAGATGGATGTTAGAGAAAATGTGTATATATTTTAGATTGAACAAGATTATATATATATATATATATATATATATATATATATATATATATATATATATATATATATATATATATATATATATATATAATCAAACAATCAGCAAATATTGGTATGTGTTATCATGAAGTTGGATTAGAAGTAAAGATACCAATATGACAATATACACAAAGAATAATTTGGAATATTGCTTAAAAAAAAACACATGGATTACATGGAGTGAGTCATTATGCAATTTATATTACACAATACTATGATGACAACACTTCTAAGATTGATGGATGATCTTAAGACCATTTCATGAACTTTTGTGTAGCCTCCTTGGATGATATTTTGGTATTAGCAAGATTTGGGAAGATCATTTGATACATTTGGAGATGATATTTTTAGCCCTTCAACACAATTAATTGCAAACCAACATGAATAAATATGAGTTTGGAAAACAATTATTGTTTATTATTATGGATTTTGTAGTTAGGGGATGTGAATTTTGTATTGACATAAGAAATATAAAATTCGTTGTAAATTGGTTGATTCTAGATAATTTAATTTAACCAAGGCAATTCATGGGGTTAGCAAATTATTTAGAGATGAAGTGTCTCTTCAATGCACATTAGAAAAGGCAAGTATAACCTTTCAATTCATTGCAATTGAAAACCAATTAATGACTTTGGCATGTGAAGAATTGTAATCATCAATGTGGAAATCTAATGAAACTTGCAATTTCATTTTGAAATCAAAGCAAATTTCACATGATACATAATGGAACCTTTGATACAATGTGAGTTGGATAACATAACACTTGAAACTTTTGTTGGTGCAATCATAAATATACCCAAATAAGATAAGGAATTGTACATCATGGTTTAGGCATTGAAGTACTACATGAATTATCTGTTGGGGAAAACAAAAAAAAGACTCAAATCATGGCTTTATAATCCTTTCCAATTGATCCAAGTCACAACAAAGTCCGGACTTCATGTGAATGGTATCTTGCAACATTTTGATTCGGTGATCAAGTATGATAAATATATATACAAAACCATGGTCAATTTCCTTCAAGACCTCTTTCTTTTTATTTGACCATAGCTTTAAAGTTAAACTCTTATGTACTTGAAAGAATATAGGGATTACCTACATCTAGCTCAAATTTGTATGGTTAAAACCTTACAAAACTTGTATATATATGCAAGTCTCAGGTCTTTGAGATGATTTAGGCTTGAAGGGGGGTTAAAGTATACATTTCATAATTTTATTGTTAAGAAAGGAGAGGCAAGAATAAGCTCATGTGGGAAGCTTGGAGCTGTAAAGTTGATATACATTTAGAGTAAACAAGACTAAATATTATGGTACTTTTTATACCATGTTGAAACATGAAAACAAGATGTATTATCTTCTTCACTCATGTAAGTTTCATTTTGGAATATCTACATTTACATCATGTGTAGATATAATAGATTCTCAAGAAACTTTTAATCCACACTCTAGACGATAATGGATATAAGTTGAAGAGAATTCTATCATTTATTTACAATTGTATGGGTATCCCAAGGATATAAATCCAACATTGGTTCATTTGTTGTGAAGCTATAACATCCCAAATATTGGGATGTTATAGCCGATGATTGTTTGTCATATATATATCATTGTTAATTGCACAATTCATTTCTCACCTCAAATCCTCCACCTATGACTTTATCATATTTTATTGTACTCTCTTTAACTTGAAATTTTAGCCCTCAAAGTGGAACAGTAAGAAAAATTGATCAATGGGAAAATACTCTGAACTTAGTTAAAAGAAAAATCACACAGTTTATGTGTAGGTATAAGCAACTAGCTTGTAGGAATCTCAATCAAGTTACAAAAAGAGGCATGATATGCATTTAACAACACATACCTCCTAAGTTTGATCAAGTGTGGTTGCACCCAGCAAAGAAAGGTTTAAAATGATATTTTAGGATTTTGGATAGAATGAATAAAAACTATTTGCTTGGATTGGTCACCATATGGGAAAATATTCCAATGTAGATGTGGATCATTTGAAGTTGTCTATGCCATCCTCATTAGAAGGAGAATTTAATGAAGAGACAAGTCCCAAAAGTTGATGGGATCATCAACTTGAAAGGGAAAAGGTATCCTCCTAGTTGAATTCATATATTTTTACTGATGTCATATAGGCTTGTGCAAGTGAAAAAAATTTCAATTTGTATGAATTTGGTGGTGGAAATTTATGACCCACGAGGAGTAATGGTAACCCAAGGGTTCATGAGAATGCTGAAAGGTAGAAATATTGTTAGGTTTGTAAAGTAAGTTTTTTGAACACATGAAGACACCATCATTAAAGGGTTGTGATTTATGAAAAGGTTTTAGAATCTCTTTCATCACCTATGTATAAGCTATTGGTCAATTTTCTTCTATGTTACGAATGATTTGAAATAATGTCTTAACACCTTGAATTAGGAAATATACGACCCTAAAGGGTGGATTATGACGTGACTCATATATTCTTGTAAAAACTTAATGTTATTTGATGGCTTGATAATTTAAGGCATAGTGTATATAAGGGCTAGGTATCAACTCATTCCTTGATAATAATAAAGAGGGAATATTACTAATATAATAGGAAAGAGACTTGTGGATGTCACTTGCACAATTGTTAGACATACAAAGGAAAGTAATAATGAGGTCCAAAATTTTGGGTATATCATGAATATATTCAATATACAGGGAGTAGACTAATACATACTTTCATTTCCAAGAATGAGCAATGAGCAATGCAAGAACATGTTTAGCTAGATGCCAACATCACAGTTGGCATCTTACCACAAGTGAGGGTAGGATTAGCAACATGATCTCTTATGGAAATGATGGAGGATAGATGAAAAAGGTAAATATGGGAGGTTATTATTGGTGTTATGGTGGTTCTAACAAAGGCAAGAGAAAGAAAGTTGATGACATGACATTGGAAAAAGGATTGACATAAAGCGACTAAGAGTGAACATGGTGAGAGAGAGGAAACACACACTCTAATATAGGGTTATCACAAGAATAAATGTAACATATGGCAACTTGAAGTTAAAGGTAAGCGTAACAAATGACATTCATTGTTCTAGGATTTTGTAGTCATTAAGGTGCCATACACTAGTCAGGACATATGAGTCCCATGTGACAGACGATAATATGGAGAGTGTGAGAATAATAAGCATCATAAAAAATAGTAATATAGGTCATCAAAATCTACAAAAACAACACATGGTAGCTAATTTAGTTCAATGCAAGCGTAGAGGTGGAAAATACTAATGGTACTAGTGGAGGAGAGAATATCAAAGGAAGATATGATGATGTTTTCTGCCATTGGGAGGGCTCCATGGTTGCAGAAGCTATGGAATGTGACCATTAAGGGATACATCTTTGGCCCGACCAAAAGAAGTGATAGTTGATCCTAACTAGGTAGAGGTTATCTCAAGTAGGGTATTTCTTGAGATAATGACCTATAAAGGACCATTGATATTATGACCAAATAAAATGGAGAAAAAGGGGTGTAGGAAAGAAAAGGAGAGATAAGGAGGAGGCAATACTTTCCCCAAGAAATTGAAGGACTAGGAAGGAAGGTAACAACCAGGAGGCATGGAACACTAGGAGAGGGAAGAGAGACAAGGGGAGAACTAGGTAATATTGGGTTGTACCAGGTAAGAAGTGGCTGGAGTTGATAATGGAAGTCTAAGCTAGCCAAAAACAACTCCCAATAGGAACAATGGACATCTTATAAAGCATTTCATTGTTGTTCTGTGTATATGTTCAAGATAAAATTAGAGTAATCAAGGGGAGAAATACATGGCATTCAACAATCTCTTGAAAAATCCCTATGACAAGGGTGACTCCATAATGTTTATTAATGAGAAGATGAGTTTAGTTCTATTGTACAAAGCCCCAATGATAAGGAGATGGGTGAGAGTGATGGAAAATGTGATTATTTGGTTACAATTGTCAAGGATTAAAGTGGCAAGTTGGTCTTTGATCTAACAATTACAAGTAAAAAGGAGACTTAGAGAGGAATAATTTCATTAGTCATTATGAGTAATGAGGATCTTTTTCAATAGAGTTTGTAATAGGGACTATTTTTTGTTGGGAGAAGTGTCCAAAATATTGGTCTACCCTAAGATCATCGAGGATTTCTCATCTATGTACAAGGATTTGGATGCTTGAATAATTATTATAAGAATAAGCATTTTGTAGTAGTGTCCTTTGGAGCTATATAATACTTGCACTAACATGTGGGATGAGAGAGGGTCTAGATTATTGGATTAGCTTCATGCATTGTTTTAATAGGAATTAGGATTTGGACTAGGGATACCAATAAGGTTAGGATTATGGAAATGAATGAAGTGAGGATCTTTTCTAATTTATTTTCCACAATGAGGATATGGATAAAGACTTTGTGTATGGGGTTCTCTAAAATAGTTATACTTCTTTATTAAAAAACTACAAATAAACCAAAATTATATTAAAATATCTACAAGTAAGTAAAACACCACATGAAACTTGACATATATCAATATCTACATATTCATGAGGATTGTGAACTTTACTAGTATAAAGCCTAATTTTAAAACACGTCAAAACCACCCACCTTTTCATTGTTCTTTCTCCGGATCCATTAGCCCATACAAATTAATAAGAGAGTTGTCCACAAGATTTATTTCCATCACCAAGACCTCCATGAATCATAAAAGATAAATTTTTTATATGAGTATAAATAATTAATAAACAAATAAGCATGCATTTAGTTATGTAAAATACTCTAGAAAAAATTAAGTTGTTGCATACCTTAATGGCTTCTCTTTGTTTTGAGAATGGGTTATTCTCTACTTGAACAGAGCCAACCACTTGAGGTGGAAGCTCATATGGCCCCTCCCTCACATGCTCTCAATTCCCATACCCAACAAATGATTTTCTTTATATAGAAAACATATAGACAATAATGCATAACTAGGATAGTCATCAAAACATATGAACATATGAACATATGAACATAGAAACATCGATAAAGATCCAAAATACAAGTCATGAATTTATACATCCAATTTTCTTTGATTTGGGGTTTTTACATTCATAAAACTCACAATTGGGATATCATCATCATCAAGGACATTATTTAAGTGTGCCCTATCCTTCTATTGTTTGTGTGTGCTCATGTACCATGCTTCTGGTACGTCGCTGAGAAGAGTTAGTTGGCATCTGTTCAAATTAGTGAGCTGGAACAACGAAAATGATCATATGTCGATAATGTTGAAATAATTGGAAATAACTAATTCATTGTTTTTGATTAACATTACACTATTTCTCTTTACTTGTCTTTGTAGTTGGGACAATTGGTGCATTAATTTCTGTCCACTTGGTTGCTCTCACATTTCACCCTCTGAGCTACATGCTCTTCAATTTTGAGAAAGATAATATATATAAGTATAAGTCGGGAAATAATATCTACAATCACGATAAATATTTCTAATTACGGCTTATACATGCCAGAATGGGTACTCTTCTCTACACTATCCTTGGACATGTGGACCCTTAGCCTTGACATAGTGTTTGTTGAATACCGCTTGATCCACTACTACGGTAATACTTGTTACCCGAAAACTAACATAAATACTTAGTTAGGGTGATATAATAATAAAATATGAATAGACTTTACAAGCATGCTCTTCTTGAGTTTCCTTGTCATTTGATTTCTGCGTGGAAATTTGGGGAGATAAGTCTATTTAAAATTTTCTATATTCAATCACACTTTTAAAACCATGCTTGTAACAAGCTTTAGGTCCTCCTCATTGCCAGCAGTGTCGAACATATTTAAATGCAATTCATAACACCATTAAAAACCGATAACAAAACATATATTTGTTATTGTTAAATAAATATTAACCCACATGATTTAATCATTTAAATCTTACTATTAGGTCTTTGAGTTTTCCATAGCCACCATGGCCTAGTTTATCTTGTGATGTTTTCCACTCTGGCCTGTGTTTCTTTGGAGGTGTTTGGTAGCCTACATGGAATTTTGAAAAACATTAGATATCGAGATTGTTACTTAAAACATGAAGAAAAACATAAATGCCCATATTTCAACGATATTATGACATGTGTTGTACCTTTCCTAACCAGCTAGTGGTTTTCGTCCTTGTTTTTTAAACAAATTCTCCTTTGCATCCTCTATTGGCCTTCCACTCTTTCTGGGAACCATGGGAGGTATGAGTCTATTTGCAGTTGTCCTATCTTGGGCCTTGGTGTATTTTTAAATTCTCATGGAAGCTAACTTTGTAACCACTTTCTTGTTGAAAATGTTGTTGAATAAAGTTTACCATATGATCTATTAAATCATCTTTCTTTTTCTATCTTGGCCATTCCTTTGTGTGTGCAAATGAATGGCCAAGATAACTCCAATGATTTGTCATGTAAGGGTTTCTATAGAAAACATTGTTTCTGCATAAGCGTGTTATCCATTAATTTATAATAATCTCAACAAATGTCCATTTCAATTTCATGAAACAAATGAATCAATTAATGGGACAATTACATACAATCTTCCCGAATCTTCATTGGAACACATGTGTCATCCACCAAGAAGGTGACATCTAGTGATCTGGTGCTTTTAATTAGTTATGCTCCATGCAGAATAGTATCCTATGCACCTATACTATGTTCCTCTCTAGAGTCATCTTGTGGAGTCCCAAGCTCCGACTCATCATGCTCTGGCATATCATGCTTAGGTCAAAATCACCCGCTCATCAATGGATTAGGGGAACTTCAGGAGGCTCAAAAAGCCTCACTTGCTCTTTGCTATGTCGACCTTTTTTGCATTGGACCATCACTACTTCCTATAATTCGCAGGGATCGATGGGTTCCCCATGCATGGGGTTTATAAACTCCTACAAACGGAAAAAATTTCTTTATCGGATCATATACAAATATAAAACTAAAAAAGCGGATATGAAATTGTCATAACTAATAAAAATATGTAAAGATGCCACTTACCCCCAAAATTAGTTATTGTAGTTTGTATCTCTACAATTCTTGCCATGTCATCCTGTGTTAGGGGTCTTTGCTAATCAAACCTAGATATTCTATGTTAGCCTTCTTCAGGAGCGCCGTTCTGATTGTCGTGGGTTTTCAAATAAAATATTTGATCCTCATCAATATCCTTTGTGGGAGCCTTTCCACGTTGACCATGCCACAATACATTGATGAATTAAATTAATAAGATGAACTTTAACAATTGAGAAATTTAGTTGTTGTAGTCGGAAGTTGTTACTGTATTTAACATTGCACGGTGAGGAGCCTTCTTGGTGCCTTTCCATGATCACCACGGACATATGTAAAATGATGATTTTTGGGATCACGGTCACCCTAGGTGAGATGTTGACCTGTCATTCAATCAACAAAAAGTTATGAAATTCACCTCTAGATTAAAAATGAAATATTGTAGTAATGAAGAAACAATAACAAAATTTCATAAAATTTAGTTGTTGTAGTCATAAGTTATTCTTGTATTTAACATTTTCGGTGAGAACCTTTGAGGTGCCTTTCCGCAGTCACCACGGAGAATGCGGCCGGGTGAAACTTAGACATGTTCACCTTGGATAGAAGTTGACATAATAAATTAATCAACAAAGTTATGAAATTCTGTAACATTTAAAAATGAAATATTGGAGTAATATCAGGAAAAAATAATGAAATTTCATAAATTTAGTTGTTGTAGTCATAAGTTGTTGTATTTAACATTTACCATGTGAGGCTTTATCGGGGTGCCCGCTCACGAATCCTTTGGAGAGATGTGGTGAAACTTGGACCGCGGTCTACTGGTTATAAAGTTGACATAATAAATCAATCAACAAGTTATGAAATTCACGTAACATTTAAAAAATGAAATATTGGAGTAATATCAGAGAAAACAAAATAATGAAATTTCATAAATTTAGTTGTTGTAGTCATAATTTATTTATTGTATTTAACATTTACCTTTTGATGTACGGTGAGTTCATTCACTTTCACCACGGATAGATGTAGCGGGTGAAACTTAGACATGGTCACCCTGGATTAAAGTTGACACAATAAATCAATCAATAAAAGTTATGAAATTCACGTAACATTTAAAAATGAAATATTGGAGTAATATCGGAAAAAAAATAATGAAATTCGAGAAATTTAGTTGTTGTAGTCATAAGTTGTTCTTGTTAACATTTACCTCTTGAGGCATAGTGGGTGCCTTTCCTCGATCACCACGGAGAGATGTAGCGGGGTGATTTTCTACCACGGTCACTACGGAGATGTTGACACAATAAATCAATCAATAAAAGTTATGAAATTCACACCGTGACAAAAAATGAAATATTGTAGTAATAACTGGAAAAAAAAAATCTGAAATTTGGTTGTTGTAGTCATAGTTTTTCTTGTATTTAACATTTACCCTCTGGTGAGGCATAGTGGGTTCCTTTCCTCGATTCACCCTCTCCATCTATTAAATTTAATTTGTAATCAATCAACAACTCTTCACATGAAACTATTGTTTTTGTTGCAATACAAATGCTCTTTCGCATGCCTCAAATATGCAATCCGGTTTCTTAGTTGTTGCCAGCAGGTGGTGTACTATTTTACAAAGCTGAGAATGTTTCCGATGGCGTTTGGCCTTCCATCAATATACATAGTTTCTCCTTTATTTTTGATTGTTACCTAGTAGTTGTATATAATTTGTGGCAACTCTGTATCTCAGCATACTTTGCGTATATCAGACAAAAATCAACCAGTGATTGTATTTTTATAATAGTCTAACATACTCCATCAATTCAATAACAGTTCCATAGCCGACCTTTATGCCATCCATGGAAAATAGCCCCAATCTATGTAAGGACGAAGAAGCAACTGTCACGATACATCCTCCCAACGATGAAGAAATCTGTGTCCCGCCGGTGACGCTCCTTAGGTGCCCATCGTTGCACTATTTTTATACCTCAAGGGAAACTCAATGCAACCTATGCTCTCAACATCATAATTACATGACCTTCGGTTGGCATTAAAAAATTGTATCGCGGGTACGAAATATTTTTCCTTACCTTTTCCAACTGGGTTGAGTCTGATGCAACACATCTCACTTTCAATTTCTCTTACTATATCTTGATCATCTTTCGAGGAAAGATAGATCGGTAATGAGGAATACCTGTTGGTGGCACCTACACCTCATTAAAACAAGAATATAAGTTATCGTTGTAATATCGTTTGTGGTACCAACACGATTGCATATAGTTGCATTTAGTTGCATAAAAGTTGAAATTGCCACACCTATCAAGCATATAGTATAAGCTCAAATTGCACCACACATAGTTGCATAAATTGCATATAGTTATATAAGTTGAATATAGTTTCATATAGTTGCATAAGTTATAAGTTGCAATAAAGTTGTGTAAAGTTGCATAAGTTCCATAAAGTTGCTTAAGTTGCATAAGTTGCATGTTGCATGGTGCATATAGTTGCATATGGTTCAAAAATGTCTTTAGCCCATACTTTGTGTGGGATCTTTGGTTTCATTAATAGTTTTCTGTAAGAACGATTCTCAAGGCTTGTACCATGTGTGGGAAACAGGAACACTAATCTCACAATGAAAGTTATCAAATCAAGGGCCATGAAATAGGCCTCAAATAACCATGTAGATATTATTTAAGAGATATTTATTTGGTATCTAGTGGGATATGGGTACCTATGGTTTGCACCATATATTTAATTCATGGTTTATATCATCACCAAGGGAATAAAATCAGTGCCTTCTTCCCTAAATGAAGTTCTTTTATGCTTAATGGCCATGAAAATGCCTCTATTTGGGAAAATATGCACCATTAGTATGTTTTGAATAAAAGAATGGGTTTCAAGACCTGTACCATGGCCAAGGGAGGAAATAAAGGGCCTTAGGCCCTAAATAAATGTTCTTGATCTTAATGGCCATGAACAAGGGCCTCAAACCACCATACATATCCTCTATAAGGGATATATAGAATTTGGGTGGGATATGGTCATCATTCACAAGTTTTGGGCATAATGTATAGCAAAGAACATAAGGTTCATAGGCCCTATTTGAATCTTACCAGGGCTGATATTTGCGATGCAGTCCTTAAACAACTACACAAGATCTATGTAGGGTATCTTTGGAACCATTGGTACATTTTTTCATAATAAGAATAGGTCTCAAATTGTGTACCATGGCTAGGAAGGAAGCTTGAGTACCTTAGGTCTAAAATGAATCTTCTTCACTTCAAGGTCCATGAACTAACCATTGAATGATCAAGTAGATAATGCTTAAGGGATATTTGGCCTCGAGGTGGGATTTGGACACCATTAATATTTTTCATCACATATGGGAGTTTAGGCATGTACCATCATCAAGGAAAGGAGAAAAGAGTGGGATTTAAATGAAACCTTATGTTCTTAATGACCAAGATCAAGGCCTCAATTAGGGAATATATGGGCAACATTGGTATGCTCTAAATAATAATAATGGCTATTAGGACACCATATGGGCACAATCGGGTTTATGCATCATAGTTGGCTCTCAGGCCTCTAAGAAGGAACTTAGGATCCATTAGGAAGATATAGTTGCATTCATAAGTTGCATTAGGAGGATATAGGTCACACATTCATAAGTTGCATATAGTTGCATAAATTAGCATATACTAGTTGCATAGTTGCATAAGTTGCATATAGTTGCATAAGTTGCATTGTTGCATTGTTGCATAAAGTTGCATAAAGTTATGTATGGATTGCATTGTTGCATAAAGTTGCATGTTGTGTAAGTTAAATGGGATTGCATAAAGTTCGCGTAGGATTGTATTGTTGCATGAAGTTGCATGTTGCACAAAGTTGCATGTTGCACAAAAGTTACATGTTGCACAAAGTTGCATGTTGCACAAAGTTGCATAAAGTTGCATAAGTTCCATAAGTTTAGCAGGTTGCATGTTGCATAGTTTCATATAGTTGCATAGTTGCATATAGTTGCATATTTTCATATAGTTTCACTTACAAAATTGTTGCAATATAATTTCATATAGGTGCATAAGTTACAATATAGTTGCATAAATTGCATATAGTTTCATGTGGATTTATAGGGTGCAATATATAGTTTCATATAGTTGCATAAGATGCAATATAGTTGCATTTGACCACTCGCAAATATTTTGATAATATAGTTGCAATATGAAAAATGCCTCTATTTGGGAATATGTGAACCAGTAGTATGTTTTGAATAAAAAGAATGGTTTCAAGACCTATACCATGCTAAGGGAGGAAATAAGGGACTTAGGCCTAAATAAATCTTCTTGAAAAGTTGCATAAAGTTGTGTAAGTTGCATTGTTGCATAAAGTTGCATGTTGTGTAAAGTTGCGTAAAGTTGCATAAAGTTGCGTAAAGTTGCATTGTTGCATAAAGTTGCATGTTGCACAAAGTTGCATGTTGCACAAAGTTGCATGTTGCACAAAGTTGCATGTTGCACAAAGTTGCATAAAGTTGCATAAGTTCCATAAAGTTGCTTGAGTTGCATGTTGCATAGTTTCATATAGTTGCATAGTTGCATATAGTTGCATATTTTCATATAGTTTCATACAAAATTGTTGCAATATAGTTGCATATGGTTGCATAAGTTGCAATATAGTTGCATAAGTTGCATATAGTTTCATATAGTTGCATAAGTTGCAATATAGTTTCATATAGTTGCATAAGATGCAATATAGTTGCATTTGACCACTCACCAATATTTGATAATATAGTTGCAATATGAAAAATGCCTCTATTTGGGAATATGTGCACCATTAGTATGGTTTGAATAAAAAGAATGGGTTTCAAGACCTATACCATGGCTAAGGGAGGAAATAAAGGGACTTAGGCCCTAAATAAATCTTCTTGATCTTAATTTATTCAAGACCGAGGCTGGACCAACCCCTAATATGTTGTTGCAACAACTTACTGAGATAGGAAGGAATGAGAATGAAACTGTCAGAGAGTTTAACACTAGATTTGAGAAGTTGCTTCAACGAATTCCTAGCAATATTTGCCCCAAAAGAGATCATCTTATTTTCCTTTATACCAAGGCCTTCCTAGGACATTTGGGTTTTATGGTCAAGGACAAGATCCCAAAGACCCTTGAAGAAGCCAAAGAGTTAGCTACAAGGATTGAGGCTAATATTTTCTCATGTAAGGTTGAACCTTTTATTTCCCCTAAGACCGAGGTTGGACCAACCCAAGACACAAATATTTCAAGGGATCAAAAACTGGATGAAGCCATAAGGGACCTTACTCAGACTCAAACCCTGGTGATGAACAAAGTCACCAATTTGGAGAAAATTCAAGAAAGAGTCCAAATTGCCTTGTGGGGATACACATTTGGAACATGAATGCACAAGGAATAAAGATGGGGGACCTGATCACATGAATTTTCTTGATATCATGGACTCCATCTTTACTATGTTCCACCAAGAGTGCCTCGACATCACATAAGAGCAACTGTAGGAGGGAAAGAAACAAGCTATTGGGAGGGCTAGGATGGAGTTCTTAAGTCAAATGGATGAGGAATCAAAGGAGAGGCTTAGGAAGAAAGATTTACAAGTGCACACTAGGAGAAAGGATGCACCCCAACCTCCTCCCAGTGACCCTAGATTTCCCTAGGCAAGACCCCATCCGATACCTAAGGATGATCATATGGACCTAAGCACTAACATGGTTGATATATTACAAAGGGTTAAGAGGATTCATGGGATGTTGGAGATCCCTTCTTTGGAGGAGACAAGAGGGTTCTCGAATGATTAGGAGATGTTTGAAGATCCTTCCATATTGTTACAAGCTAATCATTTTGAGCAAACTAAGGAGGAACATGCACCTTTTTTCATCTCCTTGGCAATAAATGACTTATGGTTTCATAATTGCATGCTTGAATCTGGGGCGTCTGTTAATATGATGAATTTGAAGGTCATGATGAGTCCACAAGGGAGAATTTACCTATGGTTGGGTCTAACTCTCTTTGCATAGCCAAATTTCCACGTTCAAAGTCAATTTTCCACCTACAACAATGCCAACCACAGGCCTCTTTCCCCATCAACCTGCACAAGCCAAGGAATGAGATCCCCTTCTTTGCTAAGCATTCCATCGAGCTATTTCACTTCCCTCCACAGCTCCAACACGGGTTGTCTAGGAAATCTCATTATCTGGAGTCCAAGGACTCTCAGTTGTAGTTAAATTCCTCTTAATAACAACAATTACTCTTACACACAGTCATAATTCCTTCATAATTCATGGTTGTAGCTTGGCATAATTCGATTACAGCAAGTCGATGACAGTTCTCTCGGAGAGGACTCTCAGTTTTCCATGCCGAATGATAGTTCCAATTCCCCCTTGCATGTACAAATTCTAAATATTATATTTGCATGTCATACACTCTCCATGTGTTTCATGAGAAGCCCCACGATTCACCTTTTTATCTCCAAAGCACAAATACCTCCATGTAATTAATCCAAAATCTTATGATAAATAAAACATGGAATAATAATAATAAAGGTTAATAATCAAAGGTTCTAAGGCTTAGGTTATATCACTAGCCAAGGTTTTTCCCCTTAGCCCCTCAAACCTCTTATAAGCCCCCTACATTTCCCCGCTTGTGGAATCATAGTCCCCCGACATTGTCCTTCATCTTCTGTAGTCTGTGATGTATTTAAATTTTATATTAGCATTCAATATCAAGTTACAAATTACAATTGTTCGTCTTTTATCCATTCATCATATACATTTACATTACTAGTCTAGGGATCAAAACTGGGGTGTCACATCAACAAACGATCATTGGAAAAAACTAGAAACACAAACCCAAATCAAAAGGTAATAACATGTGCAAGAATTTTCAACAAGACTCATCATTTGAGGTTAAAAAGAGTTATTTCTACCACTCCAGTTAGAAAACCCATAAAGGGAATAATATCCAAAGAAATATAATGGAGAATATAGTATTTGCAAGATATGTGTGTGTGTGTGTGCATGCACACCCGTCGCACTATGGTCTAGAGGCAATTCGAAGCAGTTGCCATAACGATGACCCAAGTTCAATTCATGGTGAGCTCCCTCCACACATAGATTCTTGTTGCCTCTTTGTTATAGCAACATATAGCCACAATTTTGTTAGCAACCTAACCACCCCAATTACAAAATCCCAAAAGGGAATAGGATCAAGAAGGGAATAGGTTTAGCGTGGAAGTGTTTAATTTCCTAACACTCTTGAGATGCATTTTTCACCTTTAGGACGTACTTGAGTCTTTTATTTGTAGGTATGCCTCCCACAATAAGGATCCATGTAAAAACTTTTTTTTTGGCTCAAGAATGGGTTTCCATACGATTCTTAGAAAAAACAACCATGCTCTTTGCTTGGATTTCAGTTGTCAGATTTGATTCAAATGGCCTTCAAACGATTAGAGAAAAGCCACTTGTACCCCATGGTTGAATTGTAGTTGTGAAATTTCATGAATGTACCCCATTTCCTGTCCCAACACCAATAAGTATGAGTTTTAGGGATACTTAAATTTAACAAAAAGTCTTTAAGAATAAGCTCATGGATTGTTTATATGATAATCTTGTTAGTATTAACTAGGGATAACTTTCACTTAAGATTTTCCCACACAAGTAGCCAATTTTTGGCCAGGCCATTAAACATATCATTGGTTGTGTGGATGCCTGAATGAAACAACTTTAGGGCTAAGAATTAGGAAGACTAAACCAAAGGATTACTTGCAATAATAATTAAAGTTGATCACCACAAGAAATGCTCATTAAAAGAGAGCCTAGTTTTGAGAGAGGATTATTTCTAGGCAAAGAAAGGTTTGATCACTTCATTGGATTTATAGATACTTTGTACCATACAAGTGCCTAGAATCTTGACCCGGGGGGTGGGTGCAGGGTGTGGGTACCAAGTTATTTTGTTAGGAAATGTATTGCCATGCTTTTTTCCCCAATGAAATCCCTTAACTAATGTGATTCTTAAGGAGACTTTTCTAAGCCTCTTTTCCCTCCATGAATCAAATCACCCACTTTTCACACAACACTTGGGTTCGAACCCCGGTTCTAATAATTCCCATTCCCCTAAAATCTCTAGATGTAAAACATAAAAACACACTAGCTCAGTGAAAGCCTATCCTATAAGTTGACTTGGCGTAAATAAATTTTCAAGATGTTCTTGGGAAACCTTAGAAGGGACCTAACAATAAGAGTAGTAAACATGAGTGGTGATAACAATTTGGTATAGATTTGGAACTTACCTATTTTCCCTGCATGAATCAAATCACCCACTTTTCACACAACACTTGGGTTTGAACTCCGGTTCTAATAATTCCCATTCCCTAAAATCTCTAGATGTAAAACATAAAAACAAACTATATTAGTGAAAGCCTATCCTATAAGTTAACTTGGCATAAATAAATTTTCAAGATGTTCTTGGAAAACCATAGAAGGGACCTAACAATAAGAGTAGTAAACATGAGTGGTGGATAACAATTTGCAGGATTTGAACTTATTTCCAAATGACTGGTGCTCAGTGATTCCACTCTTATGTCTATCGTTGTACCCCATCCACTTCCCACATATTTTTAGAGAGACCTAGAAACAAAAAGGGGATACCTAGAAACTTAAAGAAATGGTTTTACTATATCCAAGTCTAGTGTTGAAAAAAAATCCACATAGGAACTAAGAATTAGCTCTACATAACATTGGGTCAAGGTCCCAGCATTGAATTAGAACATGAGGCAATGCAAAATATAGTTAGGGATTCCATAGTATGATTCTAGGATTGCTAGGATTAATCATCAACAAAATGATCACTAATTAACTCGGAAAAGTCCAACTCGGGAAGAGGAATCCCACCATTCCTAGACACCATTTGCAAAAGAAGAAATCATCCAAGAAAAAAGTGTCTAATCAATTCCTTTGAATTTAAAGTGTTTACACAATCATTCATTATTGTCAACTTTACCATTGATTAGAAAATGAAAGTGTAGACTGGGATGACTAACCTATGCTACAACTTCATGGGCATAGAAGGTTGGCATGAAATCAAGGAGGAAAATTCCATGTTTTAGTTATAATGGAGAGTAGGTATAAGAAGAAAACAAAGTTGACTTCTAATCCCCTAAATCAATTATGTGATAAAAAGTGATGAAGCTAAGTGTCGAGGCATTTAATGGCTAGGTAAATCACTACTCCCATGGGATTTTTTATTCTCATGGAACAATCAAGGGGATTGGTCATGTGTGAGTTGTAAAAAATTATGGTCAGGGCTCTTCAATTTTGAAACCGACATGAGCCTAGTGCTAAGGGTACCATTGGAGCATTTTAAAGGATGACTTAGCATTCCATCAAGCATTCTATCAAGCATTTCATCACATCTCTATCAAGAATTTCACCAAGCATTCTATTAAACATTTCTATCAAGCATTAATCAAACAATTAACATGCACACTCAAGAGATAGGAGAAATAAGTCAAACCATTTTCGGCCAGGTTCCCTCCTTTGGTGCAAAATTGTGTGCCCTCCTCCTCTACAAAATCTATGTGGCCCTCCTCCTTATTAGCAACTGTGTGTGCCCCTCCCTCCTAAACTGTGCCCTCCTTCTGCAACCAGCCCTAGCCTCCCACAAGTGTAACTCCTCCCTCCTTTCCTCCCTTCTCCCCTCCCCCACCCTCCTTCCACACACCCTCCTTCTGTGTGCCTCTCCCTCCTTATTTGTGTGCCTCTCCCTCCTTCTCCATCCTCCTCTCCCTTCCTGCTCCAAATCCGTTCTTGTATAGTTGTGTGCTGATTGTGAGTGTGGTGAAGATTCATGCTGGTGTAGTGGCTGTGGTACATTTGAACTTTGCTCTTTATTTGTATGTTGTTTTATTTTTCGGTTTTTTATTTTTTTGTTTTTTATTTTATATATATATAATCCCTAACACACTAGTCCCATATAAATGCACTAACTTCCTCATAGATTTTGATCATTGATCCATTTGATCCTTGATGAAAATCACCTCCTAATAATTATTACTTTGAACACAATGAATCCCTATTATATGATAACCCCAATCAATATCAACTTGAACATGGTATACCCTCTAATACCTATGACTCCTGAAACAATCACCTCCAGTGAAAATAGTGTGACCTCAAACACACTAAAAGATGAATACATTATGGTTCCAAACATAGTAACATCATCATAATAGATTGACCCTCTAATACACTATGACTCTTAACTCCTATAACCTAATTCCTAACTTTAATTCACCTTCTTTTATTTATTTCAAATTATTATTATGATGCATTTAGAAAAGGAGGCTACTCATGTCATTTATGGTCAACAATATCTTTGAAATTAAAGTATCATGTCATGGTATAAATATCGAGATCACTATAACCCTCCTTGGACATAGTATACCCATGAGATGTAAAGCATAGGAGATAATATACCATGGTATAGACATATGAAATATCTCATGTGGTCATGTAATGTTGGATGATCTAATATCTGATGGGAAAACTGGAATATCAAGTTTGAATCAGAAGAAATAAGCAGAGAGTTCATCAAAGCATCATGAATGCACCCCTAAGAGGGTGGTCTGGAACTAGTTTCCCTTGAGAGGGGAACAATTCATAGGTGATAATAGCTCTTTAAATAGTGTAATTAATCTATCAAAGAACTAGAATCTCAAGAACAACCATAGAAGAAAATAAGTTATCAAACCAAGATACTACATGCTTAAGTGGTGCAACAAGTGGTTTCAAGTGCTTTTGAATCATAATGTCAATGTATTAATTAATATTTTATCTTATAAAATAAAAAAGACTCTAGAAAAAAATAAACTAAGGCACTCAAATAGGCTCTAGACTATAACTCTTCCAAACTCTTCCATCTAAATCATTAGCGGCCCACCGAGAAATAATAATATTAGAATAAAGAGAAGGATGAGGGCTTTCCAAACACCTACTATGAGATGCATGAGTGAAGGTATAAATGAGGGTTTTATAACTAGGAGACAAAGGGCGATTAAATATCGAGGCTCGTAGAAATACCGCCTTAGGTGTCCCTCATACAAGAGACACCTCGATATAATCCTAATAGAATGGCCACTATGATACCTCTTCATAGATGCATGGAACATGCTACCTTTCCTTCAATATGAAATAAAATGGTCATGGAATATTCATTATTTAAAGAGCTAGGGGTCTCAATCAAACCTCTGGTCCAAACCTTTCCATTATCCACTCTGAAGAGTGTTCTTGTTTCTAAATAGTCTCTGACCATATCCCAGAAAATGATTTAATCTCCCACCAGTTAACCACCATGTTTCAAATGTAAATGGTCAGATGAATTTTTGGATTCATATCCCAACACTAGCTTAACTACAAAGTTCTTTGGTCCAATTGGGGATTTAATGAGTTAAGCTAGATTGTTGATTTTAGACTGAGATTAGGGTCATGAACCAAGCATTTAATTATGGAGGGAAGTGTGTATACTTGTGGTGTAACCAAATTCATAAGGAAATGTAATTTAAATAGAAATGTTTGTAATTAAAGAGAATTTGAATTGAAATACTAGTTCAAATGAAGACAAATACTTAAGAAAAAGGAAATTGCTCCTTATCAAAATGAACCTCCTAATTAGAAATGAGAATTATTAAATTCAAATCATCAAACAAAATTCTATTTCAACCTAGCTATGGATTAATATTTATATGGCTAAATGATTCCAAAAGGAAAGGCTAAAAGAAATAAGTCAAATACTAGAAACAAGAGGTATTCCTTTCTCTAACTAATTAACTTTTCTTTTGAAATTAAATGATCCTTATAACAACAAGAAAATGAGGATTGAAGGTTGGAATATTTATGTGTCTAGTTCAGAGACAATTGACCGGCCCACTATCTATCTATCATCGGTTGATTGGTTCACTCATGTATCCAGTCAACACTAGGTCAGATATTAACTTTGCAGTCAAATCCCTAAGTAGGTTCATGGTGGACCCTCGGAGTGCATTGATGTTGTGAAACATGTGCTTTGGCAATTCTATGAGAGGTACAAATGGAGCATTGGTTGTTAAAAGTGATAATGTGGTGGAGTGGGATATTGTCAAGGTTGATGTTGATTACAGATGTACCGAGGGCGTGTGAAGAGAACTTCAGGTTTTTTTCTTTGGCATTGGATTGAGAATTATTTTCTAGTTTAGGAAGTATAAATCATGGTATTAAGCTATGTTGAGGTAGAATACATGGTAGCATGTGAGGCATTATGGTTGAGGAAGTTGGTCTTTGTATTGTCTTCAAGCAGAGTTGAGGCTACCTGCGGATACATCAGATAATCAATATAGTGGCATTAATATATATGAGAATCATTTGTTTCATGATCGTATAGGCAAGCATATAGACATATGTTATCACTTCCCATGAGATTGTGTGTAGAAGGGGTTCATGAGGCTTCAATACATTGATACTGATGATCATATGGCAGACATATATTTACCAAGGCACCGAAAGGTATAAAAGTTTGAGAAGTTCATAGATAAGATGGGGTTGGTGAAGAATCCATTCCTTGTTAAGAGGGATTTTTGAGAAGAGTAACTTGGAAGTTCTTCTTCCATGTGTCTTGTCCCAACATTTGAGTCTTCTTCCCCATGTCTTGTCCTAGTAATTCATTAATATTGTTTGATTGTAGAATTCTTAATGTGGGTCGTATTTGAGTCTGAAACCCCTCCCATAGTTTCAAGGCATGCATCTACTATAACCATGTCAAGTTTTGGTGCATAGCTACAAACCTAAAAATTCAATCGCTATTCATTTCGAAATATTTTCAATTGAATGCACCTTTCAATCTAGTAAAATTTGATCTATTAATGTCTCTTGTTACCATGGGGTTAAAAATCCTCATGATACCAATGACCACATACCTCCAACCTTATGATATAATGATCATAAGGACAACATTTAAGGAAGGGTGACGACACCACTAGGTTTAGGGTTTGGGATGATGAATTGATGATAGTCAAGTAAGGTATGTGAGACAAATTTGAGTCCATAAAACCTCCCATATCGCGAATCCATGCTAATAGCTCAACTACGTCAAATTTCAATGCATTCAAAAACACTTTGAAAATATTTCAACTAATATCCATTCATAGGTCATTGTTTCCCTGTCTAGTCCTAGTACAATTTCTTGTAAAACTTGTATAAGATATTTGAGAAATGATAATGCGATGAATTGATGATGGAAATAACTACATCGCTGGTATGATTAGGCGCAATCACAAAGAGCTCCTCTTGGTTTCGAATAGTCATTCTCTACTAAACAAGTAAACGTCCACTGAAGGTGGAAGCTCTAATTATACCTCACACTTACCCCTAATTTCCCATATTACCCAATTTGAAATTCTAAAGAACATGTATCATATACTATATTATACAAAATAAAACATATAAAGATCATATATAAAAGATATAAACACACATACCTCTTATTTTCAAATAATTAAATATAAGTCATCTCTTCTTTCATCCACCAATACTCCAGGTATCGATCCGTCTTGCTAATCGAGCCAGAAAGGCTCATTCATATCAACATCATCATCAACGTAATTTTCTCTACTATAGTTATCAATATCACCAATGAGATCGTCATATCCTACATATAGATGATCAACCTCTTCAACTCTTCATTTGACACATCGACTAAATGAGCCACCTAATCCCGATATTCATAATCATGATCTTCATCCTTACATCTTCATCCCTCGCTATCATGATTTTATTTCTTATCATATTCTCCTCCTTTTGATCATCATATCTAACAACGTATGACCAACTCGCTTTACCTGCACTGAAAATACACTACCGCTACTGACTTGAAGAAATATGGCTTTGTACCGTCTTAATTCCCTAGGCTAACCAAGGATAAATCCATTACTACAGTTCACAAGTTCTTTCTGTAGACTGCTCATGACTCAGATCCCTGCCCATTTAACTCCTCAAACAAAACTATTTTAAAGGAATTAAAATCACACTCTATTATATCCTCCAAAAGGCCATAATACCTATTCTCAGCCTGATTGCCATTTCTAGAGTAAATGTTGGTGACCTTAAACCCTGTAGTTATCCCACAATCCAAGGTTTTCATCTTATCATCCAACATTTTGATACTAAATTTACAACCATTACACCAAATAGCCTTGTGATGTTTCAACTGCAATGGAAAACAAGTAAAAAATAATTGTGAATTAATAATCCTCATAGGACTTACTAAATATATATTTCAATAATTAAATTAATCAAATACATTGGAAAAATTGGGAAAACTTGGAAAATGTGGGTGTCTTAACTGCCTCATGCATCTTTTTAAACCAAAGGCCAAATCAACTTCCTTGGATGTAAGATCAATAAATTGATCTCAATGACGCATGCATCATTTTAATTCATTTTATTCACCCTTCCCATAAGCTACTCAGCATTCTTCAAGATATTCTCTATCCAATGCTCCATCCAATCAATATTTGGTAAATGTATAAATGTAAAGCAATCCCACTCTCGTGTGAGTAACTATATGATAAAATAACAATCTAATATCATTAATTAGTTATTATATTAAATGAATAATTTAATAAATGTGTAATATATTAAATCTACATCAACATCTAATACTTACCTTTCACACCTCATTTTTACCTTTCCCCAATAGGACCCTCCCTTCAAATTTGTTGATAGAGTTCTAATGCCAAATGCAGGGCAGTATTCATATATTTGTCGCTAATTTAGGTAGATATTGAATAATATACACCATGCATTGATGTATCATATATCCCTCAACCATATAACTCTCTGGACGTGCTCTTTTTCTACTGTAAAAGTTTTTAGTGACTTTAACCCATTCCACCATCCACACATTGAACGTGCACTGGTCCAATTCAATCTCCCTTAACTTGGTGTATGTTCTTGCATTGAAAATGCCGAGTAGATACACTGCTGCATTTGGACACATTATATTAGAATTTCTCTTTCAATACCTTATATCTTTATGGATTTATTTTGATGATAACCACCTACAAATGTCGCTGCAATAAAATAATATCAAGACATGCATAACGCAGTGTATAAAGATACAAGGTCAATAAAGTCCAATACAACCATAAGAAGCTAGATTTTCCTATAAAACAATATTCTACCTCTACATGTATTTCCTTTCCAAGTACATAAATAATTTGTTTTATAAGTTAAGACAAGCTTCATCTCAGAGATAGTAGTAGAACATATCAGACAAAACAAATACCATATTTATTTCCAAAATGCATACCAATATAGAAATATATTATAACCTACTACTCACCTTAATGAATGTATGCCAATAATGTGTTTTAACCCCACCAAAATCACCCTTTTTTAGTTAAGATATTTTAGGTGTTCGGGATTTAAAACCCTGGCTGGAAACCTAATTTCTAGACCTCTTTTACAATATTGTTTTGTTGTTCGCCAATGACCAAGGAAGACTAGTATTTTTTCACGACCATCGCCATTAGAATTAATAATAACATTCTGTACATGGATTACTGGATGTCACAAAAATCTTTCCAATTCTCTTTGTCAGTCCTTCCATCTTTAATATTCACCATAACACTATGTTGTTCTTCCCGACATGCATTGTATCAAACAAATGAATCATTTGTAGGTGCTCATAGTATGAAAACCTACTAAATTGTATGGAGTAACTTTTCATTGTATTCATTCGCTGCCTTTTAACGAAGCATTCATGAAACATAAACAAATTGAGTCTAACACTAATTAATGGGACAAATGAAATTAATACTAATGAAATTAATACCAATGAAATTAACCAAAGATTTATATATATATAGGTCATGATAAATAATTTTTGTACCTTGACTATTTCTAATATGTTCCAACTTCCATAGGCAAGGTGTCATTCTTCGTTTTTTTTCCATTTTCTTATTTACCATTGAACTTTGCTTTCTTTGTAGTTCGATAACTATGGTTCTAGGTAGAAAGTGCCTATACTCATCAAACACTTCCTGCTAAACTTCTTGAACGATGATATTTTATCCTCATACCACAAACTGGTAATGCACCTATCCTTTGTTTGAAGATCTACAAGATATATGAATAAATGTAGCATCAAATTAGAGTTACAATTTAAAAATAATGCATGATTTTTCATATATATATAATATTAAATCACAAAAATAGTAACAATATACCCACAAAAATGTGTTAACCAGAGAGAATCATGAATTGTCAATGACAAGATTCCATGGAATTGAAACTGTTTTTCCCTATTGGTCTAGAGATGTCATGCATAGTGATTCCAACCCATAACTTCAACAATCAACTCATCGGGATGAGAGAGGTTCAATATATATACATTCATATCTTTAAACTGATACTTACCTAATTGGTCATTATATTAAAGGATTAACAAGTAATTTATCTAGATGTTTTGATATATAAAAGAAATACTACCATGCACAAAACAAAGGAATGAAATATTTTGTCATAATTTAAAACAAATAAAAGATAATCAAATACATGGAATTACCAACATTGTATGCTCTCATCAATAATCCATATAGTTGCTACTGTTTATAACAAAAAGTACACACTGAGTAAATAAACTTAAGCTCTCCAAATGGATTGACACCATCACCAACTAAAGTCTAACATTACTTGTATTCTTCTTTAAAATTGGCTAATTTTTCTTCGACATGTAGTTCAATGCGTAACCATATATGGAATTCAAGAATACCATCTGATCTCTTGTTCTTTAAAGGAAATCCATGTCAAGTATAATTTTACACTGAACAACTTCCACTTAAAACATGAATTATCAAATATAACAAAGAATTTTATGGCACCTTTCTAGCTTTATCGGTTCGGACATTCACTTTATTTGACATTGTGGGCATTCCATTTCTACTCTATATTGTCCATAATATATATTGTGATCATTAGGACATGCATCATAGCTTGATAGTCCATTCCACTTTCTTTCATAATCATGGATATTTCTTGATATGTGCGTTGCAAAATATTTGATTACGGTAATAGAACATCACCTAAATAATCTACAAAATTCTAAACAATAAGCACAATGTAAAAATATTTAATCATCAATATATCATCTAATATACTAATTTACAAATTAGAAACAATATCAATATAGGAAAGCAAACCCTTTAAGTATTTTAGAACATGTGTGATAAATAATTAACAAATTAAATAATTAGTATATATATGTTTGATAAACACCAAAACCCTTCAAGTTCACGAACAACAATATAGTAGATAAAGATTTGTTGTTGAGCCTCTAAAGGAGTTTAATTTGACTTCTTTGTGAGGATCAACATCATGACGACATCCTAGTTGTCCTCATCCATTGGAGAAATGTGTCTTGGATCAATTTATGTATCTCATATTCCTGATTTGAATCACTAACTTTATCTCCATCCATATCATCACATGAAGTTGATCACCACTTCAATAATATTCTCATCTCAATCTCATCTCCCCGTAGGCATTTCATGGCACTTGGAAACAACTCCTTCCGAGGGTCATTGACTTTGGGGCATTGTCCTTATATTTAAAAACAACATAGAAAAGTTACTTCAGATAGAAAATATAAAAATATCGAGCAAGAAATATTATTAAAATTCATGACATACCGACACATGTGGTAGAATACAAGAACATTGAATCCCCACCAAGGATGATATTCATAACCCCCATCGAGTTCCTCTCCCACATACAATGCTTTTGGGCTGTTGTTATTAAAAGTTTCTATTTTGAAAGCCTCTACAATCATAGCAAATATTTCCATCACCCCTCATTTAATAGATGTTTTAAATCCAAGCAAGCTTCCCCACATTATTCATTGTGACAAATAATTTGTCCGCAATTGTCCACCTACACCATACCAAACATTGTTGTCATTTTTATATTTCAGCTACCTTTCAATATGAAATGTTTGTTTCATGTTGACCTACATCTTTATAATAAGGTCAACATCCACAAATAGCCACATATTAACTAAAAGTACAGCTAATGATTGATGTTACCATCATTATATGTGTATTAAATGTAATAATACACTTTGGATTTTGAGACTTTGTTTCATCTCCCAATGAGTTGGAGTGCACCCAGACTTTCTCCACCAGATGTACACAATAACTGACTACTCTTCAACCACAACGTGCTTAGCCTCGAAGCTTTGTTCTTCATGCTTAAATAATGGAAATTCTCGCATTTGCTTTGCAAATGTATAGATCCGACTACCGCCAACCAATACGCCTTTGGTTTCTGCATGCTTTTCTAAATAATGGATGCATGATCTCTCAGACACAATTATATGTAATATATATCGTCGTATCATCTTGCCACTAATGCCAACTCCAAATTCCATTATTTATTAAATTCGTTGAAGATAGCAAAGAATTTATGCTGAAGAGGGAAATGCCATTAATATTTCTCTTGTAATATATATATGGAAGAGGAAAATGTTAAGGGATAGCAAAGAACTTATGTGGAAGAGGGAAATGTTATAATATATTAATTGCAACTATTACCATTGTTGTTATAAACATGAGTTTCCTACCCATCTTATGCATATACCCATAACTTATCATTTATCAATATAACAATCAACTTCAATATTTTATTCATGGAGTTTCCTTCCTTCATTTAATTGTAGTAATTGCTAGCCAACCATTAGGTGCTCCAGTATCCCAACCATTATTGTCAAATTATATTATTTTCAATTCTATTCAAGTGTGATCCATTTGGGTACTATGGATGTAACAAGTGGTCTCAAAGCTTCAATCAAGCTTTGTTGGTGCTTTTTAGAAGGTCTTAAAATTAAAAGAGAGAAGAAAATGACAATCACTTACTATCATTTCACCAATCAGTGTTGAGTTTCAAGAGCAATTCCATATCTTTTATCAATGAAGAGAGAGAGAGAGAGAGATTATACACATAGGTGTGGATTCCATAAACTCCACAGCCAGGAACTGTCCTTTTCCATAGAATATATAACTAGATCCAAAACCAAAGACATGAAATATGGTACTACACATATTATAATATATTATCAAGGAAAAAACAAGTTAAATGAAATTTGACATTTGAACAAAAATTTTATGTTAAATGAGTACATCAATAAAAATAACATACTAACCTTGTAAAGTCTAAAACTAAGCTTATATGTATATCGAGAATTGGATTTGTTCAACCAAGTGACAAAAATAAACAAAATTTCAAACAAAAGACAATAAGAACAAGAAATGAATCCATAGCAACTAGTAATGCTAAAAGTCTCTTAAAGTCAATGAGATATATATAGATCAAGAAGTCAACTAGTCGCTAACACTGTAATTAAATGAGATAGGCAAAATATTCACGATATTGCCACTCTAAAGTTCGTCACATTAAAACGAAAATCCGACTAGATTTAAAATATTTCCTGGATATTATAATTAACTTTTGTATAACATCGAATTTAAAATCCCACCCCTGCTTTAAAAAAAAAAAGATGAAACTAGTGGAAAAGTGGAAAATTTTCGTGGAATAATCCTACCATATGTAGTAGTGAGTAGTTCCTTGGTCCCGAGTTGAAGCCTCGATGATGTAAAAACTTGGAGTGATGAATGATCATGATTATAGGATTCGATATTCATGCTCTCCAAATGTATTGAAATATTCTCCATATGTGACTTAGGTTCAACACTATTTTTCTCCTTATTTACATTATTTCCTTCGATCACAATATCCGTTCTAGGGAACCTTTGTAAGAGTGAAGTTTCCATGTAATTTTATAAGGTTTCCATGAAATTTTGTAATCATTCCATCTTTTGATCCATCACATTTTTCATTTCCCTTTTAAGGATTTCCTATGAATATTATAAATCCACAAGTTTCAACATACCACCACCCATTTCATTAACTTGGTTCCTTGAATTGGGATACCCTATTTTCAAAGTATTCACTTTCTTCAAGTGTCATATGTGACTTCTATGGAGGTTTAGTAGTATTATGAATTCTTGAAAATACCTTTTCCATGTGTGAGGGTACATCCCCTTTTTCTTATCAATTTTGACTCACAAAATAGATCTCCAATTCAAAGTTACATACCTTTAAAACCTTTATTTGGAGATTATCTTGTTGGACGACCTTTATTCTAATGTATCTATGAAATTTCATTCTGGCATGAAAGTTTGGTCCCCTAATATTGGTCCATTATATTTTTTCTCTACAATTCCATATGTTTGACTAAAATTTGATGTGCCAAGTGAAAATAAAAGTAACCTTCCCAAAACTTGTTGATTCTTTGTCCTTTCCAGAGAGATAATTTGTATGAAGTGTCATTTGTCCAATATTTTTTATATGCTTATGAAATTTTTAATTGAAACACTATGGTCCATACGCTTTCCAATGGAACTAGTGACACTCAAATTTGATCTTTCTAGAATCAGACATGATTGTTTTAATTCAAACACCTATTTAAGAATGGTTGTAGGACTAGTAAAAAAACCTTATCTTCCATATATATTGTATCTGAAAGTATAGAGAATCAAAATATCGAAGTTTCTACCAAATGGTATGTGATATTTCTCCTTAGGATCCCTAAATTGTTTCTATCTAATATGTCCCATAAAAACATTATTCTTGTTTTACCCATCAACACCTATTTGAGACTATTTTAGGACTAAAAACCCTCTATCATAGGTTGTAAATTGAAATTTTTACCATAGGTCAATATGTTTTTAGGACTCCCAAACAATTATGTCTAAAACTTCCTAGATAAAAAGTTATAGCAAAAAATCAAAGGTGACTTGTTCAAAGGAGAAAAACCATAGGATCGTATGCTATGATTCCAAATTGTTATGCACCAAAACAACCAAATAGTGTAAAAAGAGAAAGATAAGTAAATTCACACCTTGAGATTATAGAATAATGAAATTTCAAGGGACATCCTCCCTTTACAATAGAACAAATGTACAAGATGAGATGATTTTGAAAACTAGGAGTCCCACCTGGTACAAGGGTAGGGAGACAAAGGGTGAATTATAATTAAAGGGTCTAGCTAACCATACTAATATAACAAAAGAAATGTAATAACTCAACATCTAGGGATTTATCTAGGGATTACCAATTATAAGTTTGTAGATATAAGAACTTTTTCAAATAAGTGTTTCTAAAGTCATTCAAATATATATATATATATATATATATATATATATATATATATGTATATATATATATATAGAGAGAGGAGAGAGAGAGAGAGAGAGAGAGAGAGAGAGAGAGAGAGAGAGAGATGTACCTCATCCAAAATATGTGACAGGTTTCCCAAGCCTCCACTACCTAACATCCTAAATGAATGATTGTTCATCATATGATTGAAATAGAATTAATGAACATATAACACTTCCATTGTTATATATTGCTAGACAGGGCTTAAACATGTGCATCTAAAAGCCCCTATCCTCATAATACATAAAACAATAATCAATTTTTACATATATTAAACCCAATGTTCAATGTATGTGTGTGCAGGAACAAATCATTCCAATTCTTTCAAACTCATGGGTAAGTAGATTATACCACCATTATCGACAAATATATGCATATGAAATGAGGTCTTAATGGCTCATAAAATCCAATTCCATGTCAGATTTATCAATAAATGCATAATGGAAATTGGATTGGGTTCTTTGCTTCATCAAATTGACATAGATCCCCAAAATGTTTACCTCCAAGTGATTAACAATGGAAACCTTTTCCTCTTGATTGAATTGAAATCTTGGTACTCTCCAAATCTAAATATAAAGTTACAACCCTAGGCAGGTGGGATATCAGGGGAGGGGAAGATGAATAAAAGAAATATATTGAAAGGAACATTTTTGAGCATATATATGACCTCATCAAATTCCCTAGTATTTGTATGGAAAGTTTTTGTAGTTGGGATTTATGTTCTTGAAAATTCAACATAAATATTTCTAGAAAAACAATTTGGTACCTCATTATTCCATGGAAAACCTTCCATATGAATTGAGGAAATGATAATAAATAAAGGGAGATATGTGAGGGTGTTTGAAATATTGAACCTTCAATATCACTCATTTTGTCCCTTATTTAAAAATTGAACATATATATGGCCCATTATTTAGAGAATTTTTCCTCTATGGCAAGCCATTTGTCTAGGCCAAGCACTTTCTCCTTGTGTCTCTACATCAATTCAACAAACCCATCAATAGTTGACCCAATTACTTTATAAACATTAATAAATGTTTCAAGAGAGTGAAAATCTATATAGAATATCTATGAACTCTCTATAGTGAGGTCCAATGCATCAAGGTGGACCAATAATGTTTCATGGTGGGTTGTGAAAGATCAAATAGTCAATCATTGAATATTGGCATTTTAATAGGATACTCATTCTCACACTAATAATTTCCATTAGGATGAGCCTGGACCTCTGAATGAAGCAATTAAAAACCTCTTATTTTCCCAAATTCAAAAAATTGAACTTCCATTGAGACATTGAGGAATTTATCAAAAAATGTATAAATGGCCTCTTCTAGAAACTAGTTTAATAAACAATGTAAGAGGATGCAAAAGTTCAAAATAAATACACAAAAGATAAAAACAAAAAAACCCTACACCTAGTGTATGCCTCATTTGAATGTATATGTTCTTATGCTTAAGGATAAATTTCTAGCATTGAGATTCAAATATTAATTAACTTTAACAACCATGATTAAGCCATGAAAGAAATTGATTACAATACTAATTGATGGGTTGTATATGTTGGATAGTTGGCTTTGGTTGATGGAAAATTGGTTTGGATAATTGGTTTTCATTGATGTCAACCCTTGGAGAGTGATATTGTAGATTAATGTAAAGCCTTAGAGATTGATGTCAACCCTTGTAGAAGTTCGGTAGCGAATTCTGGTGGCACAAAGGTACGGGTAAGGGACCCGAGTTTGTTTGAGGTATAAAGGCATGCAAATTAGTGAATATGATGGTAATCCTATTCTATATGGATAGTACATGTAATGCCATTTCCGATGATATGTGGTATGTCACGTAGTTCCTTATGGTTGATGAGATATGGCTTTGTGAAGATGGAGGACTCTCATGAGTTATCTAGAATCTCCTAGAAGGTCAAAGGAATCAATTATTCTAGAGGCTCCTAAAAGAAGTGTACTAGTCAAATTGATGGTAACTAGGAGTTAATCATGGGTAAATTTGTTGCATTAAGAAAATAATTAAAAATAAATTAGTTGCAACAAGAAGTTGTGAGTTTGATAATTATGGCAAAGTGATTTCAAAGAGAAATTATTTAAATAATCAAGTGGTTGCAAAGATAAATTATTTAAAATAAAGTGTTCAAAGTGGTTGCAAAGAAAAATGATTTAAATAATAAAGTGGTTGCAACAAGAAAGTAGTTAAGGGTAAATAAGTTACGATTTGACTAATTAAGGAATTGTTAGTTGCAACAAGAAAGTGGTTAGCCCTAAAAGGTGGAGAAAGGGGTAAAACAATTACAAGGAAACTTCTAGAGGAAGGCACTTGAAAAAGTATAAATAAGAGAGCAAGGGACTACTATTAGCACCTACCTACCTATTGAAATTTATTGAATATCCATTTTGTGAAAGGTTATTTGTAGGTATACATTGAAAAATTTGAGAAAGCGTAGGTATGAGGGAGCGAAAGTCTGAAGCTGAAAGTATCGAGGTTGCAACAAGATTGAGTAACCCTAGTTTCTAAGGTATCCACGAGTTGAAGATAAGCAGGGCGCATATGTATGCAAGATGTAGTGCAGTAAAGAACGGATATCTGCAATCTATAGAAGAGAAAGTCACATATATGTAAAAGGAATTGTGAAAGGTTGTGAAGGGATGTTGGTACCAGGTTGTTGAGGATTGTGGAAGAGTTATAGGTCAATTTACAGTACAACAGGTCAGCTACATGATCAGAGGTAATTCTTAAGGGTTATGGTTATGGTGTTATGGTACATGCATGGTAATGATAGTATGTGATCTGGTACATCTTGGACATGTTATGGTACATTGATTAGAAGCATCATTAGTTATCTTGGTGTATGGTTTGGTTGCATGTTATGGTGCATAATTGAGGCTTGATATATTGTGTTATGATGTTGCATCTTGGTGATATTAAGGAACATGCTTAAGGCATGTGTTTGAGGGCCTTGGTATATGACTTGAGGAACATCATTGGATGTATGGTGCATGAGGTCTACTTGTTGAGATACATTTTTGGTACATATCTTGGATATATTGGCACATGGCTTATGGTGTTTGGTTATGGACAGTGTGATGTATTGCTAGATAAATTTTGATGGTTATATTGGTATATGTATTTGGTACATGGTTGAGGTACATGTTGGCTACATGTGTAACATCACACTCTACTGAGCATACTATTATTGACTTATTCTTTGAGGACACTTGCTTGCAAGTGATCTGGGTATGGAACACTCTGATTTCATTCAGATTTTGGGTTATATATGATGATGTTGAGGTGTTATAGCTGCTTGATTTTATTGATATGTATATGTGTGTGTGTGTGTGTGTGTGTGTGTGTTAACATGTGATTTTGACAAGTCGTCTTGAGTGTGTAGGACACATGACAGGTTATGGATGACGGTTGCATCAAGGGGATCCTTTAGACTCCGGATTGAGTTAGAGAGTGGATTGTATTGTTTGAGTATTTCATTATTATGCACATATGATTTATGATGGATTTTAATACGATTTATATATATGGATTTTGACACTATTTTTGTCAGTGGATGCAGGCTTGACGATGCTTTCTAATTCGACTCACACAAGGAGTAAAGGGGCCTTGCACATAAAACTAGATATTGAGGGAGAGGGGTGGATTTGGTTAGAATATAAATGGATGTGCTCGTTTTACCATCGATAATATCACTATTGTCACCCAACCATAGGTTGAAGCCACCCTCCGAGCACCTTAACCTTGACTGAGAATCATTCCAGAAGAAAACCCTAGGCTAGATAGCCAAACAAAGGGTAGGGCACCTTTCCCCAAGGATAGCACATCAAACAAGAGCTGATCAAATAATCCAAACCCTAACAAAGAGATAGTCCAAGCCAAAGCATAATATGCTAGCTGCAACAACTGCAACAACAACTCTCCTCCAAACGTGCACACAAACTGGGCAACTACAGTGCGCACAAGTGCTGCTCTACAATTCTGAGAATGCCTTCCAGATGAGGACTGACCTCCTATATTTATACTAATCCTGGCTAACTTCCTAGGCTAACTTCTCATTCTGGGTATCTGTTTGTTCAATATATATTATTTCTTCTGGTCGACTTCTTCTCTTGGAGCCTAATAACCTAATACAAATTATCCTCTTGAGCCGACTTATCTTCTAGGGTTATTAGCCAACTCATTAGGGTTTCTTCTTGCTTCCGGAGTATTCTATTCTCATTAGGTTTACACGTGGAGGTAAATACCTTCCGTAGCTACCATAATATCAACACTCCCTCCTAGCTAGGGAGGTATTAAAGGTAATGGTCTTGAGCACAAACATACCATTCACCTGGTAGAATCAACATAGTTGTATAGACTATCTCATGACTAGATCATGAGCACCATCATCACCATCAACTGCATCATATCTTGAAACCATACTCCATCTAAGTAATTAGACATGATGTTGGATAAGTCACTCACACCAAAAACTGCCCAACTGTCCTCTGCAAAAATATTCCCTCTAACAACCACTGAATGAGTCAATGGTTGTCCACAAAAATCCGCCAAGAAGATGTGTATGACAACCAACAAAATGTTGTCCCAATTGCTCAAAATTTCAGCCACCTATGCTCTGATACCATGAATATTTTCAGGTCCTATCAAGCATGCCTACTGGGTTTGTCTTTGACCACAGTTAGGCTCTAAGTTTCAACTATTATGTAAAGTGTTTGCTGTTGTTTTAGGACAGCCAACATTCCAAGAACTTCTTGCTGATTCTTTACGGTTGCACTTCCAATTTTAGGTGCTCTAGCATGTAGTTTTAGTAACCATAAGTTAGCACATGCATACTAAAATAAGTACAACACACCTAAAGATCTTTATAGATGAAAATGAACAGATCTAAAAGACTAACACATGCATTGTTGCACACAGGTATTTTTGGTCAACGTGACCTTGGATAAAACCCCCCCAGGGAAAACTAGTTTGGGATATCTGTCTATATAATGATGATTAAAGAAAGAGATAGAACAAATAATGAAATACAATGGTACCTGTATACATAGAAAGCTCCTCACGAGCCTTTCCACAAGAACCAGAGAAAGAAGTTCCCAAACTATGGTGCGCCCTCTCCCTTTGTTGCCCTCTGTAATGAACTGAAGCGCTCCAGCTCATCAGTAACCCAATGAAGAAATACCTCCACAGGAATGTCCTCTCCTGTGTTGCCTCTCCACTGAAACTGTCAGAGCTCGAATCCTCCAAGAATATATGCTACCAGGTAGTTGCCAGTCCTCTCAACGTGTGCACCCTTCTCCTAGTAGAAATGATCACCATAAATAAACTGAGCCATAAACTGAATGTCTCTCTCCACATAAACAAGTTCCCAAGCTCTCCTCTCCCTATGCATCAGATCTCATCCTGATCTGACAAGTACTCCTCCTCTGATGAGAAAATGATGGATAATAAATGCGCCCTCCTCCTCAAGATGCGCCCCTCCTCCATATGCATGCTCCCTCTAAGAAGTGAAGGCTAAGACTCCATGGAAATAATCTCCATGCAAGCTCCAAGCAACCAAGAGCCTCTCCTCAAGCTTTGAAGGGTTTCTCTCAAACCCTCATGAAGTGTGCCCTCCTTCTCCTCCAGAAATGCGCCCCTCTTCTCTTCTCCAAAAATCTCAAGTGAAGAATGAGTCTCAAAAATATCTTTACCCTCTCTTTAACCTACTCATGCCAACCCTAAAATATCAATGACCTAGATTAGATCTAGCCAAGTCTAATCAATGGGTGAGATCAACTCCAATAATCTCACTAAGGAAACCCACTTTCCTTAGTTGCTTT
>SNQJ01S0005779.1:254451-287393 GCA_010110895.2 Picea sitchensis
GGTACCCAAATCTCAACACTCCCTCTTACCGAGGAAAGTGCTCGTCACCACCAATCCGTCCCTGCAGAGGACATGGTTGCCTCCTGGCATATGCTTGGTGAGTATGGCTATACCCTGATCTCTGAAAGTGGACTCTGTCACATATCTACTCAATCTGTATGATCTATAAATGACACTAACTCTCCATCTATCCAAGATCATCTAGAACTCGACATCACACCAAGATCTCCACCTTGGTCTCCCACCAAGTATTTCCTCCTACTCCTGGCCTCTCACCAAGAGTCTCTACTCTTGTAATCTCACCAAGATTCTCCCTCTCTTGGTCTCTCACCAAGAGTCATCAACTTGGCCTCTCACCAAGTCACCTCCACCTGAAGTGGATCCAGAACTTGATCTGCTCGTCTCAGAAGCTATGTGAGGCTCAAGCCTCTATGGTGCCTTGCTACTCCTCCTCCTCATCCTCTGATGCACTGAAGTTGTAGCACCCACTCTTTGTCTACTCGGCTACTCTGAAACTATGGCTATATTGGGTGGATCAATCACCCACTCTGAAGATGTCCAGGGACATTGAGTATCATCTCCCTCTGAATCACTGTTGTGTGTCAGTCGGTCCTCCTCAACTCAGTCTCCCCATCTAGTGCTGGAAGGTGTAATAGCAGATAAAGTAGTAATGAATGCACACTCTCTCGTAAACTTCTCCTCGAACTCTATCTCCTTTGTTGTCACTGCTAACACATCTTTCTTCTTCTTCTTCTTGGGACATTGTCCTGCATAGTGACCCATCTCTCCACAAGCAAAGCATCTCACTATTCTCATGTCTCTCCTCTACCCATTGTTGTTGCTTCTCTCTCCTCCTTGTGGTGGGGCCCCAAACTTGGGACCCTGCCGACCTCCATGACCAGTCTTATTCTTTCCCTTTGTCCAAAGAGAAAGGTTCTCGTCACCAAAAACTATCTTTTGCTGTTGTTGCTGCTGCTGTCTAGAAGCCTCAGTTGCAAGCCTAATCTCCTCTTGGACGAATTCATCCCACATCCTCTCCCATGTAGGCATAACCTCCCTGGAAACAATGCCCCATACAAATGGACCCCATGGTTTGGTGAAGCTATTCATAGCTTGCCTCACCAAAGAGTTAGGGTTCACAACCTCTCCGATGACTGCCAACTCATCTTTGATCTGTGTGTATCTACCAAGGAATGAAGTAACTGTCTCATCTTCGAGCATGTGAATGACCCTCATTTGATCATTAAGAACCATATTTCGGTTCTCATTAGAGCTCTTGTACAACTTGCACAAAGATGCCCACATCTCGTATGCACAAGTCTTCCTAGTCAAGTGGGGAATAATGTGATCTCTCACAGCATCACATATGATCCTCTTTGCCTTGTTGTTCTTCCTCCTGAATTCTGCTACCAAGATAGAAGCAGTGACATGAATGGGAGGAACAACTGCCTCGACTATGTCCCATTGCTCGAGGTTCTCTAAGACAAAGACCATCCTTGCCTTCCAAGGTGACCAATTGCTAGCCCCAGCTAGCCTGTCCTCCACACACATCTGAGATATTAACATGTCTGCCAACTACGCTCACTCTGATGCTCCCAATGCAAAGGAACGATGCCTCACTCCTGTCAACACAAGTGTGAAAATAGGCAATCGAATCCACGACCTCACTCCTAATCATTAGGTGTGAAAAGAGGTCGTCAAAACTACAGCCTCACTCCAGTCTACGCAGGTGTGGAAAGAGGTTGTCCACAAGTGCCAAAAATTGCCCAACTGTCCTCTGAAAAAATATTCCCTCTAACAACTACTGAATGAGTCAATGGCTGTCCACAAAAATTTGCCAAGAAGATGTGTATGACAACCAACAAAATGTTGTCCTAACTGCTCAAAATTTCAGCCACCTCCGCTCTGATACCATGAATATTTTCAGGTCCTATCAAGCATGCCTACTGGGTCTATCTTTGACCACAGTTAGGATCTCAGTTTCAATTGTTATGTAAAGTGTTTTCTGTTGTTTTAGGACAGCCAATAGTCCAAGAACTTCTTGTTGATTTGTTACGGTTGCACTTCCAATTTTAGGTGCTCTAACATGTAGTTTTAGTAACCATAAGTTAGCACATGCATACTAAAATAAGTACAACACACCTAAAGATATTTACAACTGAAAATGAACATATCTAAAATACTAACACATGCATTGTTGTACACAGGTATTTTTGGTCAACATGACCCTGGATAAACCCCCCCACCCCCCGGGAAAACTAGTTTGAGATATTTGTCTATATAATGATGATTAAAGCAAGATATACAACAAGTAATTAAATACAATGGAACTTGTATACATAGGAATCTCCTCACGAGCCTTGCCACAAGAACCAGAGAAAGAAGTGCCCAAACTGTGGTGCACCCTCTCCCTTTGTTTCCCTCTATAATGAACTGAAGTGCCCTAGCTCATCAATAACCCAATGAAGAAATCCCTACATGGGAATGTCCTCTCCTGTGTTGCCTCTCCATTGAAACTTCCAGAGCTCGAATCCTCCAAGAAGATATAATACCAGGGAGCTTCCAGTCCCCTCAACATGTGTGCCCTCTTCCTAGCAAAAATGATCACCAGAAATAAACTGAGCCATAAACTGACTTTCTCTCTCCATAGAAGAAAACACCCAAGCTCTCCTCTCCCTAGGCATCAGACCTCATCCTGATATGACAAGTACTCCTCCTCTGATGAGAAAATGATGGATAATAAATGCGCCCTCCTCCATATGCATGCTCCCTCTAAGAATTGAAGGCTAAGACTCCATGGAAATACTCTCCATGCAAGCTCCAAGAAACAAAGAGCCTCTCCTCAAGATCTGAAGGGTTTCTCTCAAACCCTCATGAAGTGCGCCCTCCTTCTCCTCCAGAAATGCTCCCCTCTTCTCTTCTCCAAAAATCTCAAGTGAAGAATGAGTCTCAAAAATATATTTACCCTCTCTTTAGCCTCCTCATGCCAACCCTAAAATATCAATGGCCTAGATTAGATCTATCCAATTCTAATCAATGGGTGAGATAAACTCCAATAATCTCACTAAGGAACCCCACTTTCCTTAGTTGCTTTATGTCTATTAATTCATCCACATTGTGAATTAATTGTCACTTTATGACTTAAGTGACATATTTCACTTTTGACTTAAAACTCCTAAGTCAAAGTGAAATTAGAATCATAAAGTAAAGTATAAGGGTAATAGTCTTCCCCCTTTGTACTTAGATACTCATAAGCACACGGGGACCACTTTCCAAGGTACCCAAATCTCAACACCATTCACCCAGTAGCATCAACATAGTTGTATAGACTATCTCATGACTATATCATGAGCACCATCATCACCATCAGCTGCATCATCTCTCGAAACCATACTCCATTTGAGTAATTAGACATGGTGTTGGATAAGTCCTTCACACCATAGAGTGACACAAGAACCATTCTTATAATCTGGACATATGTCCTAGAAGAATAAATTTCCTGAACCATTTTTCGTTTGAGAAATCTTTGTCCATTGATCACCCATCTAGATGATAATCATTTCCAACACTGCTAATAGTATTCAAGGAAATCAGAACAATATCATTCAATAGAACACAACTGTGTCTATCCATAGTAGTACACAACTACGATCCATTGGTACACTACCACACCAAGTAGCACACAGGTACTTGATCAATGATGTATAGTCACAAACAGTGGAACACATCCACCATAGTAGTATACATCTACTGTCTAGAGATATACAGTCTTCATAACAAACATCTGATATCAACATGCACAGAAACAATGTTATGATATAAACTGAATCATCTGGGCCATTCTTCCACTCACATCTGTGAGATCTTGGAAGACCATCTGTCGTTAGAAGGTAAAACATCAATGATGAGCTATCTGGACTATTCTTCTCAAGCAACGAAGAATAATTGTCCAGATTTCTGATTCTGGACCATTCCCCACCCTTGGCCATTCCTCCAACACTAGACAAAGTGTAACTTGGAGAGAATGAGTCTGCCCTAAGGAATGTCTATCCCTTATTTCTGAACCTGGACCATTCCTCCGGCACTAAACAAAGTGCAACCTGGAGAGAATGAATTTTCCCTAAGGAATGACTGTTTGGACCATTTCCTAAGGAAATGACTGTCCTGCACCAACCTCCAAAATGAACCATTCCCCATGTTAACCACAATGGGAAATCGTTTTCCAGGGAGGCGGGCCAGTCTTCTTGAGTAACCCTCAAGAAGAGAGACTGCCCTAGACCATTCCCCATGTTAACCACAATGGGAAATTGTTGTCTATGGTACATCAACAATCCATCTAACCATTTTCCTTACGAAAATGACTGTTCAATCTGGACCATTTTCCAAACTGGAAAATGTTTGTCTGTCAGAAATATCAAACCACTTTCCGNTCATCTCTTCCCTTTTCAATAAGGAAGTCGTCTCCACGAGCTCCATATTGAGTACACAATGTCTGCTTATCTGCTCATCTGTGGAGATATATATAGGAGAACCACTTTTTCCTTTCTGGACTTCATCACGAAGAATGTAATGCTTGATCTCAAATGTACTTCAGTTTTCTGGAACACTGGTTTTTCTCTGAAGGCTTCATATAGCTCTGATAAATAAAGTATATCATTGTTGGATTCCTCTTTGGTTCCTGCTAGCTCACAACGTCGTGGAAAGGATCAAACTGGAACGTATCCAAGTGATACTTCTTTGGCCATCATGGGAGTTTGTCATGGATTAGTGATCCATCATCCTAAGATTTTGAATAACCATTATGATACAATATCTTTGTTATATAAAATATTCACCATGCTTCTGTTGTGCATTGGAGATTCTCCACCAAATTGTCTTCTTCCATCTGCATACAAGGGTCTCTTTCTGGTATACCTCAAAGCTTTGAGGTTGCTCTTCATACACTCTTTGTTCAATTTCTCTAGAGAACAATCTTTGCCTTTATTTGATGTAAAACTCCAACCCATGGATGATATAATGATTCATGTAGAGGTATGTCTGGTTTACTGGAACAAGTAATCATCATAGTCTTCTCCCTCAATCTGGGAGAACCTCTAGTTCTAGATATTGCAATGCTTGCATTCATATACACTGTTCTTCATCACAACTTTCAGTTCCTTTGCTTGATTGATTTTAGTGAGTTCATGTCATGTTGGTAATCTTGTGATTCTCGATACAATGATTGGTTGTTCTGGCTTCTCTTTCTTTCCTGGAATCTTCATGTTCTTCCTCATGTTTTTCTTTAGCTCTTGGGTCCATGGAGTTTCTTATAGATTCCATGCCCTAAAGATTCCACTTCTTATTTACATCATAGGATCACGGATGTGGATGGACAACCACGGATACTTTAAGGCTTCTCTTCAAAGAAGACTTCTTCTTAGGTCGAACTGAATAGATACTTCCTTTCATGGCTACTACCATGGATATATATTTCATCATCTTTAATGGATCATAAGATTAGCTCCCTCCTAATCCTTGCTTCATGTATGAGTGCATGTTTTTCTTTTTGAAATATATAATCATCTCCCTCCATCTAACATAATCCACGCTTCTATCTGCATCCTTATTGTCTTATGCGAAGTGTCATAAGTCTTTCTCCAATTTCCTCTTGATTGTCGACTTCTTTCTGTCTTTGCTTCTTCTAAGTTTCTTCAAGATTGATTTTGATTTCGTCTTAACTTGTAATAACATCCACATGATTTGTTTGATGTATTTCATCCTTTCATGTGTATTATATGACTTGTATAATGATAGAAATCCTTATCTTGTTTGTTCTTCCATAGGTATAGTTCTTCTTGGAACATATTATCTTCTAAGAGATAGATATACAAGATATGTACAGAGACTATGCAAACAAGATATGTACAAGAACTAAGAAGAGTATTTTTACCTTGTCTTAGAAGAGGAAGTCTATTTTATCCTGCTTGGTCTTCTTTGTAGGTTCCTTTTCTTCGAAAACTGATCCTTCATGTGTTCCATTCATTTTCTTTATCTCAGGATAATGATTCTTGTAGTGACCATACTTTCGACAGTTGAAGCATTATATTTCTGACATGTCTTTCTCTTGATTTGGCTTCTTCCTTGAACCAAACTTTCTAAAATTCTTGAATATTGTTGTAAAGGCTTGATCATCGTACTTCTTTTTGGGTTTTTCTTTTGCATTGATCCTTGATTCTTCTTGAGCACAACAATTCCAAAGTTCTTCAAATGTAGGATACTCCTTTCTTGTGTTCATGCTTGCGGAAAATGCATCCCATGTCTTGGGAAGACCATTGAGTACTATGTTTACCAATTGCTTCTCTGAAATGATCTCTTCAATAGCTTGTAGTTGATCTCTTAACTAGGAGATTCTAAAAAATTATGATGTTATGTTGTCATCATCATTCATCTTCATGTCACAGATCTCATTCTTCAGACTCATTACTTGTCCAATGTTTCTGAATGAGAAGAGGTTTGTTAGGGCATCATACATCTTCTTCGATGAGTCAAGATGGGAGATGTAGGGTAACAAGTGGTATTTTATAGAGTCCACTATGATAATCATGGCATTGATGTCACCGTCTTTGAACTTTTCCATAACTGCAATGTTCTGCGGTTCCTTCTCTTTTCCTTCTTCAAACACTGGTTTCACGATCTTTCCTTTCATGATATCCAACACTTTATTCTTGGCAAGGATGAGGCCAATACTTGTCTTCCACGCTTTGAAGTTAGAAGCTCCATATTACTTTTTTCTGACTTCATAGAGTAAGTCATGGCTGCCTTGGTCAACCCTAGATTTGACCAAAAACTCAAACTTGACGTCTTGGCTTGTTGAGAGTACCACGAGATGCGCTAGGCTAGGGCGCACTGGTCTATCCATAAATTAGGTCAACCCCTTTGCTTAAGGTGCCTCAACGAGAGGATTAGGGTTTTTGCAACTGCACCTGCTAGTAACCCTAGTGACAGTGCTTTGGTGACTGCTCCTGCTAGAAACCCTAGCGATAGTTCTTTGGTGACTGCTCCCTCTAGAAAACCTAGCGGCAGTTCTTCAACGAGCTTAATATCCTTATGGATATGCTTCCTTCCAGCGGTTAGACTGAATGAAGGAGGTGTGGGCCCATAACCTATTAGAATATAAATGGATGTGCTCGTTTTACCATCGACAATATCACTATTGTCACCCAACCATAGGACGAAGCCACCCTCCGAGCACCTTAACCTTGACTGAGAATCATTCCCGAAGAAAACCCTAGGCTAGATAGCCAAACAAAGGGTAGTGCACCTTTCCCCAAGGATATCACATCAAACAAGAGCTGATCAGACAGTCCAAACCCTAACCAACATATAGTCCACACCAAAGCATAATATGCTAGCTACAACAGCTACAATGACATCTCTCCTCCAAACCTACACACAAACTGGGCAACTGCAGTGTGCACACGTGCTTCTCTGCAATTCTGAGAATGCCTACAAGAATGAGGATTGGCCTCCTGTATTTATACTAATTCTGGCTAACTGCCTGGGCCGACTTCTCATTCTGGGTATCTGTCTGTTCAGTATATATTATTTCTTCTGGCCGACTTCTTCTCTTGGAGCCTAATAACCTAATACAAATTATCCTCTTGAGCCGACTTGTCTTCTAGGGTTATTAGACAACTCATTAGGGTTTCTTCTTGCTTCCAGAGTATTCTATTCTCATTAGGTTTACACGTGTCAGTAAATACCTCTTGCAGCTACCATAATATCAACGAAATCATCCTTGTCACAACCTACTATCACTCCCACCATGGCCATAACTGTAGGTTAACGATTACCTAGTTGGGTGGTCCACGATGTCATGAGGGAAGACTGAGATAGCCACTCATGTATATTTCTAAGGGGTGTGCAATAAGGTAGTGTCCTTATTCCTAAGAATCCCTTAGTCTCTCACAAGGTCGACCGAATGGATTTTTGACTCCAAGGGATTGGAAAAACTTCCAAACAAGTCAATGCGAGTGACACCCTTGGAGCATGATTTGCATCTTGAAGGGCATGTCACACAATGGAAACCTGAGTCAATAAACATAGGTGGCCTAGAAAACACTGAAATGATCTGACCTTAATGGATTAAATAATTAATTAAACGATTGAGTATTAATTATTAAATCCAACCATAAATTTTAAAGAAAGGGGCTAATTGAATTGTGACATGAGTAAATATTTGAAGGAAATCAATGGTTAGGAAATAGGAAGTAAGAACCTAAAGAATGTATAAAATACACAAGGGTGCATGAAAGTGTTAGAAATAAACCCTTGTTTAAAAATAATTACAACTTGAGAGAATGGGTGGTGCATAGAATAGAATTTGAGTCAACCAACCCTAGCCTAACTAAGAAGACTCCTAATCCAACCCTAACTAAAACCTAGTTAGGAGAAACCCATTAATTAAGGGGATTGGGGAAACTAAGGGATAACTAAGAGGAAATTTGAACACATGGGGAAATGGGAGGAAAGGTGGATTTTAAAGAAAAATAAAAGAGAAATTACTTTTGCAACTCGAGGAGGATGTGACACCTGTAGTGGATGAATAATCCTTGAATTGAATTTATAAAAATTAATGAATTATGCATGAGGGACAAATGTCTGTGAGGAATAATGATATAAATAAATGGATGTAGAAGGGAAAGGGATCAGACCTTGGGAAGGAACTGTTACGCTGCCAAATTTTTGATTGACTATGTTTTTACTTGTGAGAGTTGGGATTCCAAGATTGTGGAAAGAGTGGAAGCTCTCCCTTGCGAGGAAATCCTGGAAGCTATTGTGTTCTGGTCTTTGTGCTTGGCCCCTTTGCAGCTCGGGGGGCTAAGGGGGAATAAGAGTACCCCTTGCATTGGATGGGAGGTATCAATGAAGTTTCTGTGATTATCAAGTGAAGGAAAGGAAGGAGCACAAGGTCCAGAAGGACATCTTCAACACAGAGGTTTCATTGATTTCTAGTATTTATATGCTGAATTTATTTATTTTACGAGAGTATCAGTACATTAGATGGATATAGTTACTGTAGAATCATTGGAAGGTCTAAATGTCCAGTGTTATGTTTGATGGAAAAAAAACAATAACTACAATGTTATATTTTAAATCTTCCCTGTAAATTTCAGACATTTTTTGAACTCTGTATATCGATCTGATCCTCGTTTAATGAGAAGTATGTATTCATATAGCTTATGGTTAAGTCTGTATTTTTCATCCTTACCCAAATATGTTGAACAAAGTTTAAGGGGATTATGTTAGGACATTTTAAATGTATTGCTTGTTGGTCATTCGTAGCTTACTTCCAATTTGTATTGTAAGCCATTGTTGACTTTCATTTAAAATCCAAATCAATTCTATTGATGGGTTTCACTACCAAGAGGCGTACGAGACCCGAACTTGTATCATAACTTACTGTTAAGTTTAATATATTTATTTTCTGTCAAATGGTGGATTCTCAATGGTGGTTTACTTGAATTTTTGTGTTCCTCTTATGTAAATCTTGGGATAAACCTAGTTGTTAGTAGTGAGGAACCCCTGTGCCATAATATCTTAAAAAAATCCAACTTCGGGATCTCGGGTTGTCTGGGAGAAGGTCTCTAGAATTATAACCTTTACATACTTCTTTCCTGGGTGTTAGACCTTTTTCCTAAAACAAATTTAAGCTTGTGACCAGTAGCTAGAACCTAGTGCTAATCCAAAGGGGTGTTATTCGGGGCTCCAGAACTCTGACGCTCTAGAGGTTTCTTAAACTCAACCCTTATTTTCTCCCGGAGTGCTAACCAAACGAATCCGGTCTTGAGTTGTGTTGACCAACAATTGTGGGTTAACCCTACCCCACCTTTATTCTCAAATTTTGGTAATATAATCTAACGGCTGGTGCACTTTTTCCTTACATGATTTTCTACGATGGATATCCCCTCCGGAGTTCATAACTTCGACAGTTAATCACCTTTAGCAACAACCACTCCCTTCCCCCAGAGTGTCGAACTGTCGAAGCCTCCAAAGGACTAAGACTTGAAGATCTACGACCCTGGTTTGCTCACTAAATCTATGGATCTCCCTTACTTTGGAAGTTCAGAACTTTGGGGCTTTCATATCTCTTTACTTTACCTCCTAAATTAGCGGAGAGATGAATCCAACTAACTCAGAGATCAAGGGTCCTTATACCTTGCTCTGATATACGACTATAAATGATTTCAGATATTTGACTCTTCGGAGATCCATGTTTGCTTTTGATTCAAATCTACCAGAGTGACATACTCTCAGAGTGATGTGGCTACTGATGTCACTATTGATGTGGCACTAGCTGAGTGGTTTCCACGTGTCACCTTGATTCATAACTTTAGTACCTAAAGTGCCAACTAGACCTTGACAGTTGTCACTATCTAATTGCACCATGTGTCCTTACTGACGTGATCTTGCTGACATGGACTATGATGACATGTAATCTCATTGTGTTTCCACGTGCCTTACTTCATGAATCTGGGGCTTCAACCTTATGGTATTGTTACATGATCTGGAATTCTTTTCATCGGAGTGGTCAACGCTGAAGTGGTCAGCAATGGAAGTGCTTATACTTTCCTTCCACTCATATTTCATCCAACGACTATGATCAATCCTGGATCAATGTTCCAGATTCATTTCGGGGTTTGGGACTCTGGGTTGTTCACTGTTTCCACTTCCCTTTTCTCCCAAAGTGAGATTCCCTGGATCTTAAACCTCGAGCATCTTGACTTTATCTAACCATCCACCTTTAACCCAAAAATATTAACAGATCCAATGACTAGAAAACACTCACAGATCTATGGTGTAGATCACTTCGGAGCTTCAGGACTTCAGGGTTCTTCCCTCCTTGTCAACTAGCCTGAAGGGCCTGTATCCTCCCTTCGTATGACAGAGATTTATGACCTCGACCCATCTCCTTGAGTTCTAATCGATGGGTTAATTCGATGGTTGTGATATCATCGATCTTGAAGATCCATGGGTTGGAAGGATCGTGGAGTCTCAACTAGCATGATGTTTAAACCCTCTCCTAATTTCTGTAATCGAATCTACTCATTGATAGTGTGACTGATGCCAACCGTTGATCTGTTTGTAGGCGACGATCAATGGCCCATGTGGATTGTGGAACCAAAACCGATGCGATAGTTAACTTGACCCTCTGATCCTGCAATGGCTCCCCGTCATTGATCTACCCTTGCTGAGATCCGACTACCAGGACTTAATTAGATGTTTATTTGAGGACCCTCCTCTAGAAATCCCATATCTGACGACTACTACAACTTCCTCATGGTTCAATGGTCTTGACTCCTCCTTGAACCATGCACCCATGTTTCTCTTGAGATTTTCCTTGATTTAAACTCCAACTCTCTTAGTGAATCCCTCTTGAGATTTATATGCTAATTTTTGAGTGCATACTTGTGCCTCCCATGTGTATGTTCGCACTATCTCTCCTGAGATTTTACTTCCAAATTTTTTTACCTCTGCTCGACTTGAGAGGGTCTCTGTGCACTTCGGGTGCTATATCTTATGAACCTTGGGCCTTCAAGGAGCCATCTACGCACTCCTGGAATTGACTCTAGAGGTGTTGCACTGTGTTGCTAGAAGAGAAGCTTCAGGCTTCTTACAAAACTTAAACTCCTTCTTATAACAGACTCTCTCCTAGTTACAGGTTATATTCTTCAATGTTTCTAAGTGGTTTAAAACTGTCATGAATGGTATATTATCGATTAAAAGGATTATGTTTTACTGTTTAAGGTTATTGTCTTGATGTTTCTGGAATTTATTCCTATCCTTAAATGAGTAAGGTGATAAATTATTGAATTAGTATGCAATGATGCTATGATGAAGTAACCATGTCACCATATCTTCTATGTTTGCAGAAAGGTAGTTAAGAACACTATAATTTGTATTTAAATTGTTGGATGAATCAAAATTTTGGGAATTAGACACTTCCTTGTTCCTCAGAACAGTCGCCAGTCTTGAGACCTTAAATGGTCAACATCAATCAGACGAATCCTAGACTTGAGCGTTGATTATGTATCATGGAAGTCCTAACCTTGCAAGATAGGTTGGGTGGGTAGTTGTAATTTATTTTATGTGAAGCGACAGACTCCTTTGTGCTTTAAGTAATATCTAAAACTAGTTTGCAAATGAATTGAGAAAAGCAAAATGTGTTTTACTGATATATGTTATTATCATGAATTTGACTGCAATTGACTGAGTCATGTTAATGTCATGTTTCACTTATTCTAATGATGTCTTGTCATGTGTATCATGTTCTAATGATGCTTATTAATGGTTAAAAAGAATCAGACTATTTTCTCATGGATTTATATGACCTAATAGAGGGGATGTTACATATGGTATAAGAGCGGGTTCAACCTCGCGACATTGGACCGTTATGCCATCTACTGTGTTAAACAAAATGACTGAATTGGTTCGTTGATAAAATTATGAAATGATCTTGCAGGTAATCATGGTAAAAGGGTGTAGGGGATGTAGATAACATGGTGTTAGAGGAAGAGGTGTGACACCTCCAATAGAATCCATGCCGAAAAGGTCTAATCCCTGGGAAGAGGATCAAAATTTTGAGCAAGAGTATATTGTCATGGGATATGTAGTAAGTATGATGAGATCCTTCCTGAGGATGTCAGAGGCGTTGACCAACTGCCTGGATAGAGATGAGGGAAGAGAATATGTACCGAATGAGGGTTCACAACGAGCCCCAATTGGTAGTGGTAGCTTACACTGAGAACTCGAGAAGGTGAAATTTCTCGAGTTATGGGGTGCCCCAGACGGCTTAGTTGCCGAGGCATGGTTGGAGAACATGTCGATGTGTTTCTCACTTCATGATTACACCTCCAACATGAAATTTTGCATGACAGTCTTTCAGTTGAAGGGGAGTGATATTCTATGGTGGAATATGATCTTGCCTCAACTAAACATGGCCATCGAAGACGTGTCCTGGGAACTGTTCGAGGAACGGTTCTGGGAAAGGTATTTGTCCGAAGAATTCATTGAGCGTCAACTTAATGAGCTCAACGCCTTATGATAGGGAGGTCATACAGTGCCAGAGTATGAGAACAGATTCATGGATCTACTTAGGTATGCTCCACATCTGAACATGGAGAATTTGAAGGTCAACAAGTTCTTGTTTGCCCTTAACTCCAACATCTGTGCGAAGGTGAGGATCTTAATGCATCAGAATTTGCATGATGCGATTTAAAAGGACATCATAGCTAAGGAAGAGATAAATGATGGGGGTCAGGGAAAGACTCCCTCTAGATAGACTGGACATACGTCATCGGGAGTGCAACAACATCTATCACCACCCAGACATACTACAGGGCCTCGAGTTGCACCTAGAGGACCTATGTTTATGACACCACGATGATAGACTCCTTAACATAGGACTCCTTACAAAGGATCAAAACAAAAACAACGTCAACCACAACAGTAGTCTCGACCTATTTAGCAGAATAAACCAGGATCACAGGCTGTTAGACTAGCAACTTCTACTTCGGGGACCATGAACACTCGGACGAAGACTAGATGTTGGACATGTGGTGAGATACATTACCAACGAGACCATCCGATTGAGAAGGACAGAGCGGTCAGATCACCAAGACCCACTACAGTCGGAGATTTGGGCAAGGTCCACAGGATACATGCAACAGTGAACAACTGCCAAGATGAGCATCAGTTCACTATGCTAGAGACGTCAGGTATGATTGCAGACAAAAAATACAGTGTACTGATAGATCCAGGTGCTACAGAGAGCTTCATCTCTAGTGAAACGTTGAAGATAATTAAGGTAAAGGCAGTCGAGAAGGATGACTTCAAGTACGTGGAAATGGCTTCGGGTTCCAAACAAAAGGTTGGAGGAAAGGTTACAGGTTGTAGCCTTAAAATGGGAGACTTTGTAACAAAGGTATATCTTTATTTCATGGTACTAGGATCGCATGACATAGTGATTAGTATGGATTGGTTGGAATCACATGATGCGATACTTAACTGTAAGACAAAACAATTAAGTTTGACAGATGATTTGGGACAAAGTATAGTGATTGTAGGAAGAAACCAGGGAGTGTCCTTGAGGTTCATTTCTTCCCTACAATTGTAGAAGAGTATGCACAAGGGATGAAAACTATATGCAATATTAACATTGAATGAAAAGAACGAGGTGAAAGGAATATAAAATTTTCCTATAGTGCAAGAGTTTGCAGACGTTTTTCCAGAAGAGTTACCCAGTTTACCGCCCAAAAGAGAGTTGGAGTTTACAATAGACTTAAAACCGGGAACTGAACCTATTGCAAGAGCTCCTTACCAGATGTAAACTCTTGAATTGTAGGAGTTAAAAATTAAATTAAAGGAATTGTTGGACTTGGGACTTATTCATCCAAGTATGTCACCTTGGGGTGCACCAATTATTTTTGTAAGGAAGAAGGATGGATCATGGAGAATTTGTATTGACTATTGTCAATTGAACAAAGAGACGATCAAGAAACAATATCCATTGCCAAGAATAGATGATTTGTTTGATGATATGAAAGGGGAAACGATATTTTCAAAGATTGAGTTGAGATTAGGATATCACCAATTGCGGAATAAGGAAGAAGATATCCCTAAGACCGCTTTTAGGATGAGATTTGGACACTATGAGTTTACAGTTTTACCGTTCGGATTGAAAAACGCCCCAAGGGTATTCATGAGTTTGATGAATGGGGTGTTCCATGAATACTTGGATAAATTTTTTCAATTTTTTTATCGATGGCATACTGATTTATTCCCAGACGAAGGAAGAGCATGATGAACACTTGAGGTTGGTCCTGTAGTTCCTAAGAGAAAACAAATTGTACGAGAAGCTATCAAAATGCTCTCTTTACCAATCTAAGATTCACTACTTGGGACATGTCATATCTGGCAAAGGTATCGTTGTGGATCTAGCGAAAGTGGAGGCTATTATGGAATGGACAACACTGAAAAATGTACATGAAGTACATAGTTTATGGGTTTAGAAGGATATTACCGGTGATTTGTCGAAGGATTTTCAAAGACAGAAAAACCAATCACAGAATTGTAGAAGAAGAAAAAGAAGTTCTTGTGGACTGAGAAATGGAAGAATTTCAAAGGCTCGAGGAGTTGTTGGTGACAAAACTGATACTAAAAGTCCCCGACATGGACATGGAGTTCTTGGTATGCACATACGCATCCAAAAAAGGGTTAGGAAAATATTTGATGCAAGATGGTCAAGTGATCACTTACATTTCACGGAAATTGAGAAGGCATGAAGAGAACTACGCAACACATGACCTGGAGTTATTAGATATTGTTTATGGAGACAATATTTGATTAGACAAAAATTTGAATTAAAGACAGATCACTGTGGATTGTAACATATTTTTACACAAAGTGGCCTGAACGTGCGACAACAGCGTTGGTCATAATTTCTTAATGAATATGACTTTGAAATTTCTTACATTAAAGGAACTGTGAACTGAGTGGAGGATGTGCTTAGTAGGAGGCCACACATATTTTCAGTGTTACCTCTTAAGATGAATCTTCGAGAAAATATTCCAACTCTACAAATCGATGATGATTGATATAAGGAAGTTAAGAAAAACATTGGACAAGATACCATGATGGTACTGAAGTATGAAGGTTATTCACTAGACGACGATGGATTATTGAGATTTAACAGAATAATTTATGTACCGACTAGCGATGAACTAAGAAGTTTGATATTAAGTGAAGCACATCGAGAAATATACATGGCTCATCTAGGAGTCACGAGGATGAAGGCAAATCTTAAGCCTTTGTTCTTATCGAAGGGAATGAAGGTAGACATAGTTAGTTACGTGGAGAGATGTCTAGAATGTCAGCAAGTGAAGGTTGAACATAGACATCCAGCATGATTGTTACAACCACATGCTCCTGAATCGAAATGGGAAGTCATTTTGATGGAATTTATTGTTGCATTTACACTAACGTCAAGAAGACACAATTCAATTTTTTTGGTAGTTGACACTCTGATGAAGAGTGCACACTTTATTCCAGTGCATATGACGTATCAGGCACCGAACATAGCTAGAGTATTTATCAGCGATATTGTGAGATTACATGGAGTTCCAAAAATAATCATATCCGATCAAGGATCAATGTTTACAGTATGGTTTTGGACCAGTTTCCAAGAGGCCTTGGGAACACGATTAAACTTTAGTAAAACTTATCACCCATAGACAGACGAGAAAACATAAAGGAAAAACCATATTTTGGAGGATATGTTGCGTATGTATGTAATGGACCAACATAAACATTGGGAAGAAATATTTCCACTAGTAGAATTTTCATACAACAACAACTACCAAAGTATGATTAAGATGGCACTGTTTGAGTTTCTTTATGGGAGACTGTGTCGGACGCTGTTGATTTAGGATCGACTTGAGGATAGGGTACTGGTAGGACCAGACGTGATTCAATAAATGGAAGAACAAATGAAATCGATTAGATAGAGAATTAAAGAAGCGCAAGATCGACATAAGATTTATGTTGATGCACATTGCATTGAACACAATTATGAAGTTAGAGATAGAGTCTTCTTGCGGGAAAAACCGTAGAAGAGTTCGATCAAGTTTGGAAAAGGCGCTAAAATCTATCCTAGGTTTGTGGGACCCTTTGAAGTAGTGGAAAATAAGGGACTCGTGGCTTATCGACTAGCCTTGCCTGATTATTTGAGGCATATGCACGACGTTTTTCATGTATCTATTTTGAGACATTATATTAATGAACCTTCACATGTTATTGACATGAGTTCCTTGCAGGTTTCAGACGAGGGTTCTCTCATGGAAAATCCAATCTGCATTCTGGACCATTGCATTCGACAACTACGACGTTGAACAGTCGATCAGGTCAAGGTCCAGTAGGAAAATTATAGTTCACACTCGGCTACCTGGGAGGACGCATATAAGATGCATCAATAATTTCCTTACTTGTTTGATATATTAGACATATAGTTCTATATCAGATACATTTATTTACTTGCTTTTTCATACTGTACAAACTTTGGGATGGAGTTTAAAACAAGAGGGGGTGTATGTAACATCCCACTCTACTGAGCATAATATTATTGACTTATTCTTTGAGGACACTTTCTTGCAAGTGATCCGGGTATGGAACATTGTGATTTCATTTGAATTTTGGGTTATATATGATGATGTTGAGGTGTTATAGCTGCTTGATTTTATTGATATGTGTGTGTGTGTGTGTGTGTGTGTGTGTGTGTGTGTGTTAACATGTGATTTTGACAAGTTGTCTTGACTGTGCAGGACACATGATGGGTTATGGATGCCGGTGGAATCAAGGGGCTCCCTTGGACTCTGGATTGAGTCAGGGAGTGGATTGTATTTTTTGAGTATTTCATTATTATGCACATATGATGTATGATGGATTTTAGTACGATTTATATATATGGATTTTGACACTAGTTTTGTTAGTGGATGCAGGCTTGATGATGCTTGCTAATCTGACTCACATAAGGAGTAAAGGGGCCTTGCATAGAAAACCAGATATTAAGGGAGAGGGGTGGAAACATCCATGTCACAGCTTACTAGCACTCCCACCATGGCCATAAATGTAGGTTAACGATTACCTAGTTGGGTGGTCCATGATATCGTGAGGGAAGATTGAGACAGTCGCTCATGTATATTTCTAAGGGGCACACAATAAGGCAGGGTCCTTATTCCTTAGAAGCCCTTAGTCTCTCACAAGGTCAATCGTATGGAGTTTTGACTACAAGGGGTTGGACAAACTTCCAAAAACAAGTCAACATGAGTGGCACCCTTGGAGCATGAGTTGCATTTTGAAGGGCACATCGCACAATGGAAACCTGAGTCAATAAACATAGGTGGCCTAGAAAACACTGGAATGATCGGACCTTAAAGGATTAAATAATTAATTAAACAATAGAGTATTAATTATTAAATCCAACCATAAATTTTAAATAAAGGGGCTAATTCAATTGTGACATGAGTAAATATTTGAAGGAAATCAATGGTTAGGAAATAGGAAATAAGAACCTAAAGAATTGATAAAATACACAAGGGTGCATGAAAGTGTTAAAAATAAACACTTGTTTAAAAATAATTACAACTTGAGAGAATGGGTGGTGCATAGAATAGAATTTGAGTCAACTAGCCCTAGCCTAATTAAGAAGAATCCTAATCCAACCCTAACTAAAACCTAGTTAGGAGACACCCATTAATTAAGGGGATTGGGGAAACTAAGGGATAACTAAGAGGAAATTTAGGAACACATGGGGAAATGGGAGGAAAGGTGGATTTTAAAGAAAAGAAAAGAGAAATTACTTGTGCAACACGAGGGGGATGTGACACCTGTAGTGGATGAATAATCCTTGAACTGAATTTCTAAAAATTAATAAATTATGCATGAGGGACAAATGTCTGTGAGGAATAATGCTATAAAGAAATGGACATATAAGGGAAAGGGATCAAACCCTAGGAAAGAACTATTACGCTGTCGAATTTTTGATTGACTGTGTTTTTACTTGTGAGAGTTGGGGCTCCAAGCTTGTGGAAAGAGTGGAAGCTCTCCCTTATGAGGCAAGCCTGGAAGCTATTGTGTTCTGGTATTTGTGCTTGGCCCATTTGCGGCTCGGGGAGCTAAGGGGGAAGAATATTACCCCTAGCGTTGGTTGTGAGGTACCGGTGAAGTCTCAGTGATTAGCAAGTGAAGGAAAGGAAGGAGCAAAAGATTTGGAAGGACGTCTTCAACACACAAGTTTCCTTGATTTCTGGTATTTATAAGCTAAATTTATTTATTTTACGAGAGTATTAGTACAATAGATGGATAGAGTTACTGTAGAATCATTGGAAGGTATAAATGTCCAGTGTTACATTTGCTGGCAAACAAACAATGTCTACAGTGTTATATTTTAAATATTCTCTGTAAATTTCAGTTGTTTTCCAAACTTTGTATATCGGTTTGATCCTCCTTGTTTAGTGAGAAATATGTATTTATATAGCTTATGGTTAAGTCCGTTTTTTTCATCCTTACCCGAATATGTTGAATAGAGTTTAAGTGGATTATGTTAGGACATTTTAAATGTATTTCTTGTTGGTCATTTGTAGCTTAGTTCCAATTTGTATAGTAAGCCCTTGTTGACTTTCATTTAAAATCAAAATTAATTCTATTGATGGGTTTCGCTGCCGAGAGGCGTACAGAACCCGAACTTGTATCATAACTTACTATTAATTTTACTATATTTATTTTCTTTTAAATGGTGGATTCTCAATGGTAGTTTACCCGATTTTTTTTGTTCCTCTGATGTAAATCTTGGGCTAACCCTAGTTGTTAGTAGTGAGGAACCCTTGTGCCATAGTATCTTAAAAATATAATTCGGGGTCTTGGGCTATCTGGGCGAAGGTCTCTGGACTTATAACCTTTACTTACTTCTTTCCTAGGCGTTAGCCCTTTTTCCTAAAACAAATTTAGGTTTGTGACCAAGAGCCATAACCTAGTGCTAATCCAAAGGGGCGATATTCGGGGCTCCAGAACTCTGACGCTATGGAGTTTTCTTAAATTCAACCCTTCTTTTCTCCCGGAGTGCTAACCGACTGAATCTGGTCTTGAGTTGTGTTGACCAACAGTTGTGGGTTAACCCTACCCCAACTTTATTCTCAAATTTTGGTAATCTAATCTAACGACTTTCACACTTTTTCCTTACATGATTTTCTACGGTGGAGATCCCCTCCGGAGTTTGAAACTTTGGGATTTCATCACGTTTGGAACAACCACTCCCTTCCCCCCAGAGTGTTGAACTGACAAAACCTTCGAAGGACTAAGACTTGAAGATATACAACCCTGGTTTGCTCGCTAAATCTATGGATCTCCCTTACTCTGGTAGTTTAGAACTTCAGGGCCTTTGTATCCCTTTAATTTACCTCTTAACTCAATGGATATCTGAATCCAACTAACTCAGAGATCAACGGTCCCTATATCTTGCTCCGATCTACGACTAGAAATTATTTCAGAGATCTGACTCTTCGAAGATCCATGTTTACTTTGGATTCAAATATCCCGTAGTGACATACTCACGGAGTGACGTGGCTGCTGATGTCATTGTTGACATGGAACTAGCTGAGTGGTTGCCACATGTCACCTTGATTCATAAATTCCGTACCTAAAGTGCCAACTACATCGTGAAAATTGTCACTGTCTAATTGCACCACATGTCCTTACTGACGTGATCTTGCTGACGTGGAATATGATGACGTGGGATATCATTGTGTTGTAATGTGCCTTACTTTGTGACTCTGAGGCTTTGACCTTCAGGTATTGTTACATGTTCTGGACTTCTTTTCACCAGAGTGGTCAGTGCTGAAGTGGTCAGCAATAGAAGTTCTTATACTTTCCTTCCACGCAGATTTCATCCAACGACTGTGATCGGTCCTGGATCAATGGTCCAGATTCATTTCAAGGTTCAGGACTCCGGGATGTTCATTTTTTCCACTTCCCTTTTCTCCTAGAGTGAGATTCCCCGAAGCTTAAACCTCAAGCATCTTGACTTTATCTAACCGTCTGCCTTTAACCCAAAAATTTTAATAGATCCAATGGCTAGAAAACACTCATGTATCTATGGTGTATATCACTTCAGATCTTTGGGACAATGGGGTTTTTCCCTCCTTGTCAACTATCCCGAAGGGCCTTTGTCCTCCTTTCGTATGACCAAGAACTATGACCTCGACCCATCTCCTTGAGTGCTAATCGACGGGTTAATTCAATTTTTGTGATATCATCGATCTTGAAGATCGATGGCTTAGGAGGATCACGGATCCTCGACTAGCATGATGTTTAAACCCTCTCCCAATTTCTTCAATCAAATCTGCTCGTTGACAGTGTGCTCGATGCCAATCGTTGCTCTGTTTGTAGGTGATGATTGATGACCCATGTGGATTTCATAACCAAAACTAGCATGATAGTTAACTTGACCATTTGATCCCACAATGGCTCTCGTCGTTGATACCCTTGCTAAGATTCAAAGGCTGAGACTTAATAGGATCTTGATCCGACGACCCTCCTCTGCAACTCCCAGATCTGATGGCTACTATAGCTTCCTCCTAGTTCAATGGTCTTGACTCCTCCTTGAACCCGACACCCCTTTCGCTCTTGAGATTTTCCTTGATTTAAACTCCAGTGCTCGTAGTGCATCCCTCCTGATATTTAGATGTTAATTGTTGAGTGCGTACTTGTGTCTCCCTTGTGTATGTTCGCACAATCTCTCCTGAGCTTGTACTTACAAAATTTTTGACCTCTGCTCGACTTGAGAGGGTCTTTGTGCACTTCGGGTGTTGTAGCTTCTGAACCTTGGGTCTTCAAGGAGCCATATACGCACTCCTGGAATTGACTCTAGAGGAGTTGCATTGTGTTGGTAGAAGAGAAGCTTCAGGCTTCTTACAAAACTTAAAATCCTTCTTAGAATAACTCTCTCCCAGTTACAGGTTATTTCTTCATTGTTTCTAAGTGATTTAAAACTTTCGTGAATGGTAGATTGTCGATTAAAAGGATTCTATTTTACCGTTTAATCTTATTGTCTTGATGTGTCTATAATTTATTCATATCCTTAAATGAGTAAGGTGATACATTATTTAATTAGTATGCAATGATGTTATGATGAAGTAACCATGTCACCAGATCTTCTTTGTTTGCATAAAGGTAGTTAAGAACACTGCAATTTGTATTTAAATTATGGAATGAATCAAAATTTTGGGAATTAGATACTTCCTTGTTCCTCATAATAGTTGCGAGTCTTGAGACCTTAAATGGGCAAGAACAATTAGATGAATCCTAGACTTGAGCGTTGATTATGTGTCATGGAAGTCATAACCTTGCAGGATAGGTTGGGTGGGTAGTTGCAATTTATTTTATGTGAAGTGATAGACTCCTTTGTGCTTTAAGTAGCATCTAAAACTAGTTTGCAAATGAATTAAGAAAAGCAAAATGTGTTTTAATGATATATATTATTATCATGAATTTGACTGCAATTGACTGAAGCATGTTAATGTCATTTTTCACTTATTCTAAGGATGTATTGTCATGATTATCCCGTTCTAATGATGCTTATTAATGGTTTAAAAAAAAATCAGATTGTTTTCTCATGTATTTATATGACGTAACAAAGGGGTTGTTACAACATGTTGGGACATATAGTTGATGGTGTTGGTATATCTTGATGAGTCATAGTTGATTTATAGTTGACACATGATTGGCACATGCTTGGTACATTGTTGGAGGCAATTGTTGGTAGTAATGTTGGAACTTGGTTTATGGATGATGTGGTATAGTACATCTAGTTTATGTGTGAATAGTCTTGGTTGATGCACATCTTGGTGATATTATTCATATGGTTGAGTGGTTTTGGTAAGTAGATCTGATTTGGTTGATGAGATTACAAGGACAGGTTTTTAATATCAGATTTACAGTGACAGTCTGACAAAAGCATAGACATTGATAGTGAAATTGGGTGAGTTTGTGGTAGTCTGTGAGTTGTGGTGAGGATAGATGCAGACATCTGTGAGTTGTAGTTAAGAAGGGCATGGATACCTGCGTGTTGTAGTAAAAATAGGTTGTGTATTTGAAGGCAAGTTTTGAAGAATAATTGGATCAGTGACAATGATAGAGGTTGGCATTGAGAGTAACAAAGGTTAGCAGTGACAATGAGTTTGATTCAGTAACAATGACAGGTTGTTCACATTTGGAATTTATATTTTAGGGAAGTTGGAAGGGGAAAGGAAAGGGGGTTGTATCCTCCTTGTAGTTGGTGCTGGAGAATCAAAGAGTTGGAGATTCCTTCAGGTTGGAGCATGAGAACTAGGATGTTGTAGCTGGAGAAGTCAGGGGGTTGGATCCTCCTTCTGGTTGGAGCCATAAAATTAGGGAGTTGGAGCCTGCGAAACTAGGGAGTTGGAGCCTCCTTATGGTTGGAGCCAAAGAATTGGAAGTTGGTGCTTCCTTGAATGTAATTATTGACATATAAGAAAAACATTATGTGGTTTTCTCCCGCATTGGGTTTCCACGTAAATATTGGTGTACTGTGTATTGTGTGGATGTGTTTATTATTTTTTATTATGCACTAATGGATGTAAATGTTTATGATACAATAATATATTGATGATAAACTGATGAACATGGTTGAATAAGTTAAAGGAATATAAATTGTGGTTAAAAGTGATATAAATTTTTCATTACTAATTCATCCCCCCTCTCAGTAATCCAACAATTGGTATCAGAGCAGGTTCCTTCAGAAAAATAGTTTAACCACTAGAAGGAGATCATGGAATATACTGAGAATGGAGTACCATTGTTTAATGGTCATAATGGTCTAGAGTATGAGATGTGGATCATGAGGAAAATAACCTTTTTAAAGTAACATGGATATGATATTTGTTATTCAGTTGTGACAGGATACATTAATAGAAAGAAAGAAAAGACTACATATAAGAAGGAATTGAAGAAGAATAACAAAATATCAATGGATTTCATCTAGGAAGGATTACATGATCCAGTAAGAGAAAAGGTTGGAAACTTTTCATCAACTAAAGAATTTTGGGATAAGTTACATGATATCTATTTTTCTCTCGTCATAGAGTCATAGTTTTCTAAAGAAGATACAAGTACAAAACATGAAGAAATATGCTCATCATGTCAGACAGATTCAGAAGAAGAAGAGTGTGAAGTGACATAATCCAATAGAAGTGAGTTCTTTTTCTTTAATTTTGAAAAGCGCAAACATCTTGAAATTGAATTCCCTTACTTGAAAATTGAAAATATTGAGATTGAAAAGGAAAACCTGATTAGTTCTTTAGATGAACTAAAGAAATAAAGAGAAGAAAATAAGTCACTCAATATAGAATTGATGAAGAAAAAGGAATGTGTTCAAAGTTTTGAAGAATCCCAACAAGTCATTGAGAACTTAAGAGCTCATCTATAAGAATCCAGAAAGGTTGAAGAAAATATAGAAGATCAAAAGAAGTGTTTGGAAGCTAAAATAGTAGAACAGAAGGAAGAAGCATTAAAGAGAGAGAAGATATTAACAAATCATCTCAAGTCAAGAAATAATGATTTAAACCAACTTGAGGCAAGGTTTGGTCAAGAAGAGAGAAGACTTGAAGAACAAATAATCACCTTAAAGATACAACTCGAGGAAGAAAAGAGAATGGAATAAGTCATGAGGATTTAGATGATGAAGAAAGAAGAGGTTGAGAAGCTTTAAGAAGAAGTTGTCACACTAAGAGTCAAAGTTTTCAAGATGAGCACGAATGTTGAAGAGAAAGAAACATCCACATCATTAGTTGAAGAGAAGCACCCTAGGTTTCCATAAAGGAAGAATGAAGAGAAGCCAACGACTTATGCAAAATTCATTAAAGGTTTGATGAATAAGGAAGAATGCAATCCATTGAAGAAGAACACTCCTGAAGTGCAAAAGACTCAAGAAGAAGACTACAGAAGAAGATCCTCCACAATTAAGCCACAAATAAGCCTCAATCATGATCATGATCATGAAAGGAAAGAATTAAGAAGGACACAACAAAGAACATCATTCACTCCCAGGTATGTAAATTTATTTTATGGTCACTGTGTTTATTGTAATAAATTTGGACATAAGGTTGTAGATTGTAGGGCTTATGGAAGAAATGTTCAAGCAAGAAATGTTTATGTGGATCCACATAAAATTGAGTGTTACAAATGGCACAACTATGGTCATATATCCTATAATTGTAGAAGCATGATAATGCCATCCATGAATAAAGAAACATATACCAGATACACTAAGATTTGGAAAAGAAAAGAACAAAAAAAAGAGCAAGTGAAAGAAGAACAGGTGAACAAGGACTAGGTCCCAGAAATTGCAATATTGGCAATAATATGAGATGAAGAAAAATCTACAAATAAAAAGGAAGATGTCATATAATGAAAGGTTTGGATAAGAAATGAAAGAAAAGAAGGACATGTGAATAAAGAACAGATTCTAGAGATCACATGATTTGTAGTAGTGCGAGAAAGAAAATAAGAGTAGGTAAATAATGTTAAAATTTTGGTATGCTCATTTAACCATAGAAAATGTCACATCATTTTCACCCAACCATAGGTATTCACTATGCCACCCCCGAGAACATTAACCTTTTCTTAGATAGAATGATTTTGAAAACTACACACTGGAACCAACAGATAAATCGTAACCAGAAACACCATTGTTGCAATAACAACACAATATGGAGATAATGTACCTCTACGAATAGAAGTGTACCTTTACCAAGAGAAGCAAACAAGAGAGATACTCTAAAGACTGAGATTACACCATGACAAATACTGCACCACCCTCTCCAGAATTTCCCCTCCTTCTATTGCAACTGCAACAACTACTCTTCAAAATTGCGCCCTCCTTCTGTTGAGTGAGAGTATGTATAAATGAAGAGTGCCTAGCCTCTATTTATACTAGTCTTCCAAGGTGTATTTTCATGTGGAGCCAACCTCACTTTATGGATATTTTTAATACTTTATTATTATTATCTTTGAGATGAATTCTCTTCTAGGGCTTTCACACATATATTTAATGGTTCTCTTACTTCAAAAATATTCTATTCTAAGTACAAAGGTTACACTTGGAGGTTAATACCTCCCATAGCTACTAAAACATCAACACTCCCTCTTAGCTAGGGAGGTATTAACTAAGATGTTCTTCATGTCATGGTCTCAAACACATCCATCTATCTCACATGACATGGGAAAGACTCACATGATCTTGTAGACCAGACTATAGGTAGCATCACCATACCCACATAGGCTATCTCATGATCAAACAGATCATGTAACAAGTAGCATGGCCCAACATGCCATCTCATAATCAAACAGATCATGTAATAAGTATCACCATCATAGCCACACATGCTCTGTCATAGTCACACATAAAAACTGTCGGATGGTCATGTCACAGTCATGCATCTGGGTTCTCATCATCCTTCCGGGATTTATTCCATCATGGGGCTTCAACTCGCCAGCTCAGACATAATTTGGCATCTAGTTCGTAAAGAACTAGTAACTCATTAGCTCACACATAATATGACATCTAGTTCATAAATAACTAATAACTCGTCAACTCACATAGAATTTGACATCACAAAAAGTTCTGTAACCACACACAGTATGCATCCTGATTAGTAACCAGCATAAAACGAATCCCACTAGTTGGAACAAAAATAATGATGGGACTTTCTTCTGGTCCACAATAACCATGCACTAGATCTACAGTCATAGAAACAACCATCTCATGTAGAAATAGGTAATGGGGTGACTAAGTCTCATATGGAATATTACCAACTCACACGAACAAAGTTCTCACATGAATAAGTCCTCAAGGGGATAAGTCTCATGTTGGATATCACATGTTGTGCTCTCATATGAATAAGTCCCATTGGTTGTCACACCAGTGTAACATGTGTACCAAACTATTTCATTGGAGTAGCAATATCTCACTGTACTAGACTATTTCACTGTAGTAGTTATGAGTACCTGACTATTTCACTAGAGTAACAATATCTCAGTGTACCAAACTATTTCATTGGAGTAGTTGTACCATAATATTTCATCGGAGTACCAATATCTCAGCGTACCAGACTATTTCACTGGAGTAGCTATGCATACTATAATGTTTCACTAGAGTAGTAATATCTCAACGTACCAGAATATTTTACTAGAGTAGCTATGCATACTAGACTATTTCATTGGAGTAGAAATATACCTAACTATTTCAATGGAGTACCTACATAAAAGAATATTTCACTAGAGTATCATACCTGCATAACAGACTGTTTCATTGGAGTAGCAAACATCCAAAACACGAGGTTGGACCTCTAGTTGTCCTGGAGGCATTCTCTCCCCGAAGGATTTGCATGAAGCCTCCAACCACACAAATCGATTGGGCCTCCACAACTAGGAAAACACACTCTCCCCAAAGGATTTGCATACACATCATCTTGATTGATGCCACATTCAATGCCCTAGCATGATCACCTGCTATCCACACTATACCATGCTGCTATATGGAGTCATGTCAGTAACACATCATACCCTATCATAAGGGTACATCCTTTCAAACCACACCAAGCTTGTCCCTGAAGTACTCAAACTTCACTTTTGACAGAGGCTTGTTCAACATATCAGCTACTTGATCATCTATAGCCACATAGTGGAGCTTCACCACTTCTCTTTGCACCATATTCTTGATACAATTATACCTGATCTTGATATGCTTCGAGTTGTCATGAAACAATAGGTTCTCTGACAACTTCACACAACTCTGGTTGTTGTACCAGATTCAAGTCACATCTAACTCAAGATCAAACACATCAACTGGCAACTTTCGAAGCCACACTGCTAGCTGAACACACTGCTATGTACTCTGCCTCAGTCGTACTGAGTGCTACACTGGACTGCTTTCTGCTGAACCATGAGATCATACTCGATCCCAGACTGAAACAACATCTAGATGTAATCTTCCAGTATGAAACTCTACCGGCCCAATCTGAATCTGTGTACCCATGGAGACTAATCTCACAATCCACATCACACATGAGTCCATAATCCACTGTACCCTTCATGTATCTCAACACATGTTTTTCTACAACCAAGTGAACACGTATTGTTTCAACCATATACTGACTCAATGTGTTCACTGCAAAACATATATCCGGTCTCATGCTCATCAAGTACATCAATGAACCAACCAATTGTATCTACATGGTGGTATCCACTGTCTCTGAAGAAGTATCACACGAAAAATTCAGATTCGTCACCATTAGGGTAGGCATGGCCTTTCAATCCATCATCCCAAATCTCTTCAGGATCTACTCTGCATAATTTCCTTGATTAAGTAAAATCCCATCCGGTCTTTGCCATACCTCCAGACCCAAAAAGTAATGCATTATACCCAGGTCCTTCATCTCGAACTCTGAAGCAAGCGTCTTATTACATTCAACAATGAGATTCTCAACACATGTTAGAAACAAGTCATCCACATATAACAATAATATCACTAGTCCACCATCCAAAACCTTCTACTAAAGGTTGGAATCTACTTTACTCTTGGTAACACCCGAGATCATCAAGAAACTGTCTGATTTGGCATATCATGTCCTCGGTGCATACTTAAGCCTGTACAATTTTTCTTTAATCTATAGAAATGAGACTCCTTCTCATGTACCTTGTGGATGATATATGTACACTTCTTCTGACTACTGGAGCAAGTATCTCGTCATAATATTCTCCCTCTTGCTGAGAGAATCCTCTGGCCACAAATCAGGATTTGTGCATCTCTATGTTATCATCATCAACATGTTTTATCTTGGAAGTCACCACTGAATTCCCTTCTAGTCTTAGAACCAAGGAAAAATCCATATCCCAATTCTTCTGACTGACTTCCTCCTCTGTCACTGAAGCAAAGGAATATTCCCAGGAGGTATCATATCTCCTCGAAGCCTCTAAATATTCGATATAGTCTCCTCAACTCATGGCACCTATCTGCCAGTTCTGGAATACATCTCTCTCTCCCATCTGAATCTGAGGAGGACAATTTTCTGAATGAAAGTCTTTAATCCACTGACTCTCTCTGATATCACGCTCACTCTGAGTCTCCATGCTCCCTCTGAAGCTTGAATCCCTCTGAGTCTATATAATCTTCAGAGCCATCTTCTCCCTTTGTGTGTGATGATTTTCTCTAAAGTCTCCTATGAATGGTCTTGGGGAGGTTTCTCCTCCCTACTGGATCGTGAGGGATGCCTCCCTATGAACTCTAGCTCCTTCTGAGATGGTACATGGTGGGGTATCCCGCCTCACCACTTGTGGAGCCATCTGTTGCTCATGATATGGCTCATCAATGCTATATATCTTTGCATCCTGCAAAGTGTCACAAGACCATGTTGGTCTCTTTCTGGTTATTGCAACGATTCTAAGTAGGCCCTTCTGGCTCTACGAACTCTTCCTGATTATTTGAAGAGTGATCAACTGAACTAGAGGGATTTTTTCGGTCACCTTTGTATCCTTTTGCTCCTTACAATAAATCTCCATATGAGATACTCTGTATTTCACAAAAGTACCTTTCTTCATCCTATTTTTCTTCGGTACATGGATGTATGTGGTCGTGTATACAAATTATTATCTGGATAGTTTGCTCCATGTATCAAACTAGAGACCATCTAATATGTTTCCTCCTACAAGTGTCACTCTAGCTTCCCTCAGAGTTATCACCCGTGACCTACCCGGAACAGGACCAACAATGAGGGAAAACAATAGACAAGAATAATGGTCTTATAAAAATAATAACGAGAACACTTGTCATAATATCTCCTTCTTAGAGTTATCACTTGTGACCTGTGAGGAAACACAACAATAAATATCTCCTAGAGGATATGTTAGTTCATCTTGCAAACAAGTACAATAAGCATTTATATCAATAGTACTCACATGCTACCAAGTAATCATTGTATCTAGCAGTAAGACAACCTTTCAAAGATTGTTGTCACAACTACAATGTTTACTTGTAATGTAGCAATTATCAAACTTGATATGTGCAAATTGGAAACTTATCAATTTAATCAATCAAACCTGGAGTGCATTGTTCCTATGAATGTTATGGATCTGAGATCCCTCTATATCTATGATTTTTTCTTGAACAAAAGATCCCTTCTCTTGAAAACACCCTCAAGATAGTGATATCGTTTAAACATATACAAGTACATACCTATGGAAGGAGTGACAAACAATGGTAAGCAACGACGAATCCTAAAACTTCAAAGTGATCCAAATTGCAATATGAAGGTAGGTGGAGATGCACCAAGGTAGGGTGCACTTGGAAAACTAAAAGTTAGGCCCAACATTTCACATAAACTTTCACTGCAACCGGTACTGCAACTAGTGTTGCAACTAGCACTACAACTAGTGCGAAGAAACTGGCACAAAGAAACTAGCACAAAGAAACTGGTATGAAGGAACTGGCATGAAGCAACTAGCACTACAACTGTAATTGGTACTGTAGACCTAGGGTTTTATGAGAAAACCGTAATTTCTCAACTTCAGAAAATTGCAGATCTGATCCGGGGAAAAGATGCGCCCTACTAGGGTGAACTTCTTGGTGGGTTCAGTAAGTGCCCAACGATCTTGACAAAGAGGGAAACTAAGGATCTTCCTTCCAACGGTTATACTCTTATGAAGGAAAATAGCTCTGATACCATGTTAAAATATTGGTATGCGCATTTAACCATAGACAATGTCACGTCATTATCACCCAACCATAGGCATTCACTATGCCACCTCCGAGCACACAAAATTTTTATTAGATAGAATGATTCTGACAACTCCACACTAGAACTAATAGATAAACCCTAACCAAAAACACCATTTTTGTAGTAGCATCAAAATACCAAGAGAATGTACCTCTACTAATATAAGTGTACCTTTACCAAGATAAGCACATAAGAGAGATACAAAAAAGAATGAGATTACACCACAACAACTGCTACACCACCCTCTCCATACTTGTGCTTCCTTATACTGCAACTGCAACTGTTGGTCTTCAAACTTGCACCCTCCTTCTATTGAGTGAGAGTATGTATAAATGAGGAGCACCTAGCCTCTATTTATACTACTCTTCCAAGGTGTCTTTTCATGTGGGGCCAACCTCACTTTCTGGAGCCTTTTAATACTTTATTATTATTCTCTTTGGGCCGACTTATCTTCTAGGGTATTCACACATCTGTTTAATGGTTCTCTTACTTCCAGAATATTCTATTCTAAGTATGAAGGTTACACTTGGAGGTTAATAACTCCCGCAGCTACCAAAACATAAAAAAATAAGGAACATGTTCAAGAGATTGTAATTTCAGGAATTATAGAACGATATCAATCCACATTTAGAAAGGGAAAATTCAAAGTTCATAGAGATGATGACTCTATAGATGAAGAGGAAGATGACTCTGCATTAGAGAAGGTATTCTTATGAGCCGTTCATCTTGGAGACTCCCAAGTAATATGAATATGAGATAGGGGGAGTCTATGCAAAAGATGAGACAGATTAGAGAGCCATCCTTCGATCAACTTACAAAGTTTGAGTAGACAAACTTAGAGAAATTAGTTAGCAGGAGTACAGTATGAAAAATTTATCAGTTGGAAAATTACACCAAAAATTGTTCTAGATATGTAGAGTTTGGTTTATAGATAGAGAATACTAGTGGACACATTTGAAATTTGATGATCATTTGCAACAGTGAATAATTCATGATAATACAGTGATAAATGGGTCATCATTGTGGACAATTGAGTAGTGGAGTCTTTGACAATATGGAAAAAGATGGATTCATAAGAACACTTAGCAGGTTTGGATAGATATATGACAATGGATGAGAGCATGGATTCATAGATTGATTCAGAGATTGGTTCATAGATTGGTTCAGAGAGTGGTTCAAAGATAGATGAATATTATCAATGGATGATAATGATGCATGGATATTTGAATTCTTATTCTTGAATTATTTTTATATATGTCAGTTGATTACACAAGAAAGCACCAATGGACAAAAACTCCAAAAATAATACATGTAGAAAGATCATTCAAAAAACAAATCAGACAGAGAGGTAAGAACAAAGGTATGATTCCATGAGGAGAGATTATCATAAAGGGAGAATTGGCATCCATGCCATCAACATTGTATCAGAGTGATACCCTTTTTCAATGGGGGAGAGATTATTCAGATGAAGGGAAATAGAGTAATAAGAGGCTTACAAACACAGAGAAAGATCAAAGATATTTAGATAGGGGGAGCAACCCAAAGGACAATGCAGACATGGGGAGTAGCTCTAAGGAGAGTTCATTCAAGGGGAGAAACCCCAAATATATATACCCTTTTCCACTGATGTCAAAGAGGGAGAGATAGAAACATTGACAAGGAGCGATGATCACGGGGACCACAAGCATGAGTATTTCCAAGACTAAGTGTTGCCATAAATGTTGGTGTTGCCATCAATTCCAAAGGGGGGTATTGTTGTACAATTGGATTTGGTTGATGGACAATTTATTTTCATTGATGTCAACCCTTGGAGAGTGATCTTGTAGATCGATTTCAACCCTCGAAGAAGTCTGGTAGCGAATTATGGTAGCACAAAGGTATGGGTAAGGGAATCGAGTTTGTTTGAGGTATAAATACATGAAAATCAATGAATATGCATGTAATCCTATTCTAGATGGACAGTACATGACATGCCATTTCTGGTGATATGTGGTACGTCATGTAGTTCCTCACGGTTTAGGAGATATGGCTTTGTGAAGATGGAGGACTCTCATGAGTTATCTAGAGGCTCCTAGAAGGTCAAAGAAGTCAATTATTCTAGAGGCTCCTAGAATAAGTGTACTAGTCAAATTTATGGTAACTAGGATTTAATCATGGGTAAAGTTGTTGCATTAAAAATAAATTAGTTGCAACAAGAATATGTGAGTTTTCTAATTATGGTAAAGTGGTTGCAGATTCAGTATAAATATGTATTTACTTCACACAGTTGTCATGGGTGAGATTCAACTTACTATATTCTCAAACACACCCAAATAGATTTCCTCTTGATCTGAGCCATGAATCTCATACAACATATTCATTCAAGTCGGCTCTTCCTTGAAACCACTTACCCTTACAAGGTCAAGCATCCCCTTCTCTACTAAATAGTACCTTAAGAGATTCATAATTTTCTAAGATTTTCACATGCAAGAAGAGCATAGGATTCTAGGGGTTTATTATCACAACATACCACTAGAAAACTCAACAATAATTAGTTGAAGGTGATCAAGTCATAGCACA
>SNQJ01S0005779.1:287403-315591 GCA_010110895.2 Picea sitchensis
AAAGAGCAAGTGAAAGAAGAACAGGTGAACAAGGACTAGGTCCCAGAAATTGCAATATTGGCAATAATATGAGATGAAGAAAAATCTACAAATAAAAAGGAAGATGTCATATAATGAAAGGTTTGGATAAGAAATGAAAGAAAAGAAGGACATGTGAATAAAGAACAGATTCTAGAGATCACATGATTTGTAGTAGTGCGAGAAAGAAAATAAGAGTAGGTAAATAATGTTAAAATTTTGGTATGCTCATTTAACCATAGAAAATGTCACATCATTTTCACCCAACCATAGGTATTCACTATGCCACCCCCGAGAACATTAACCTTTTCTTAGATAGAATGATTTTGAAAACTACACACTGGAACCAACAGATAAATCGTAACCAGAAACACCATTGTTGCAATAACAACACAATATGGAGATAATGTACCTCTACGAATAGAAGTGTACCTTTACCAAGAGAAGCAAACAAGAGAGATACTCTAAAGACTGAGATTACACCATGACAAATACTGCACCACCCTCTCCAGAATTTCCCCTCCTTCTATTGCAACTGCAACAACTACTCTTCAAAATTGCGCCCTCCTTCTGTTGAGTGAGAGTATGTATAAATGAAGAGTGCCTAGCCTCTATTTATACTAGTCTTCCAAGGTGTATTTTCATGTGGAGCCAACCTCACTTTATGGATATTTTTAATACTTTATTATTATTATCTTTGAGATGAATTCTCTTCTAGGGCTTTCACACATATATTTAATGGTTCTCTTACTTCAAAAATATTCTATTCTAAGTACAAAGGTTACACTTGGAGGTTAATACCTCCCATAGCTACTAAAACATCAACACTCCCTCTTAGCTAGGGAGGTATTAACTAAGATGTTCTTCATGTCATGGTCTCAAACACATCCATCTATCTCACATGACATGGGAAAGACTCACATGATCTTGTAGACCAGACTATAGGTAGCATCACCATACCCACATAGGCTATCTCATGATCAAACAGATCATGTAACAAGTAGCATGGCCCAACATGCCATCTCATAATCAAACAGATCATGTAATAAGTATCACCATCATAGCCACACATGCTCTGTCATAGTCACACATAAAAACTGTCGGATGGTCATGTCACAGTCATGCATCTGGGTTCTCATCATCCTTCCGGGATTTATTCCATCATGGGGCTTCAACTCGCCAGCTCAGACATAATTTGGCATCTAGTTCGTAAAGAACTAGTAACTCATTAGCTCACACATAATATGACATCTAGTTCATAAATAACTAATAACTCGTCAACTCACATAGAATTTGACATCACAAAAAGTTCTGTAACCACACACAGTATGCATCCTGATTAGTAACCAGCATAAAACGAATCCCACTAGTTGGAACAAAAATAATGATGGGACTTTCTTCTGGTCCACAATAACCATGCACTAGATCTACAGTCATAGAAACAACCATCTCATGTAGAAATAGGTAATGGGGTGACTAAGTCTCATATGGAATATTACCAACTCACACGAACAAAGTTCTCACATGAATAAGTCCTCAAGGGGATAAGTCTCATGTTGGATATCACATGTTGTGCTCTCATATGAATAAGTCCCATTGGTTGTCACACCAGTGTAACATGTGTACCAAACTATTTCATTGGAGTAGCAATATCTCACTGTACTAGACTATTTCACTGTAGTAGTTATGAGTACCTGACTATTTCACTAGAGTAACAATATCTCAGTGTACCAAACTATTTCATTGGAGTAGTTGTACCATAATATTTCATCGGAGTACCAATATCTCAGCGTACCAGACTATTTCACTGGAGTAGCTATGCATACTATAATGTTTCACTAGAGTAGTAATATCTCAACGTACCAGAATATTTTACTAGAGTAGCTATGCATACTAGACTATTTCATTGGAGTAGAAATATACCTAACTATTTCAATGGAGTACCTACATAAAAGAATATTTCACTAGAGTATCATACCTGCATAACAGACTGTTTCATTGGAGTAGCAAACATCCAAAACACGAGGTTGGACCTCTAGTTGTCCTGGAGGCATTCTCTCCCCGAAGGATTTGCATGAAGCCTCCAACCACACAAATCGATTGGGCCTCCACAACTAGGAAAACACACTCTCCCCAAAGGATTTGCATACACATCATCTTGATTGATGCCACATTCAATGCCCTAGCATGATCACCTGCTATCCACACTATACCATGCTGCTATATGGAGTCATGTCAGTAACACATCATACCCTATCATAAGGGTACATCCTTTCAAACCACACCAAGCTTGTCCCTGAAGTACTCAAACTTCACTTTTGACAGAGGCTTGTTCAACATATCAGCTACTTGATCATCTATAGCCACATAGTGGAGCTTCACCACTTCTCTTTGCACCATATTCTTGATACAATTATACCTGATCTTGATATGCTTCGAGTTGTCATGAAACAATAGGTTCTCTGACAACTTCACACAACTCTGGTTGTTGTACCAGATTCAAGTCACATCTAACTCAAGATCAAACACATCAACTGGCAACTTTCGAAGCCACACTGCTAGCTGAACACACTGCTATGTACTCTGCCTCAGTCGTACTGAGTGCTACACTGGACTGCTTTCTGCTGAACCATGAGATCATACTCGATCCCAGACTGAAACAACATCTAGATGTAATCTTCCAGTATGAAACTCTACCGGCCCAATCTGAATCTGTGTACCCATGGAGACTAATCTCACAATCCACATCACACATGAGTCCATAATCCACTGTACCCTTCATGTATCTCAACACATGTTTTTCTACAACCAAGTGAACACGTATTGTTTCAACCATATACTGACTCAATGTGTTCACTGCAAAACATATATCCGGTCTCATGCTCATCAAGTACATCAATGAACCAACCAATTGTATCTACATGGTGGTATCCACTGTCTCTGAAGAAGTATCACACGAAAAATTCAGATTCGTCACCATTAGGGTAGGCATGGCCTTTCAATCCATCATCCCAAATCTCTTCAGGATCTACTCTGCATAATTTCCTTGATTAAGTAAAATCCCATCCGGTCTTTGCCATACCTCCAGACCCAAAAAGTAATGCATTATACCCAGGTCCTTCATCTCGAACTCTGAAGCAAGCGTCTTATTACATTCAACAATGAGATTCTCAACACATGTTAGAAACAAGTCATCCACATATAACAATAATATCACTAGTCCACCATCCAAAACCTTCTACTAAAGGTTGGAATCTACTTTACTCTTGGTAACACCCGAGATCATCAAGAAACTGTCTGATTTGGCATATCATGTCCTCGGTGCATACTTAAGCCTGTACAATTTTTCTTTAATCTATAGAAATGAGACTCCTTCTCATGTACCTTGTGGATGATATATGTACACTTCTTCTGACTACTGGAGCAAGTATCTCGTCATAATATTCTCCCTCTTGCTGAGAGAATCCTCTGGCCACAAATCAGGATTTGTGCATCTCTATGTTATCATCATCAACATGTTTTATCTTGGAAGTCACCACTGAATTCCCTTCTAGTCTTAGAACCAAGGAAAAATCCATATCCCAATTCTTCTGACTGACTTCCTCCTCTGTCACTGAAGCAAAGGAATATTCCCAGGAGGTATCATATCTCCTCGAAGCCTCTAAATATTCGATATAGTCTCCTCAACTCATGGCACCTATCTGCCAGTTCTGGAATACATCTCTCTCTCCCATCTGAATCTGAGGAGGACAATTTTCTGAATGAAAGTCTTTAATCCACTGACTCTCTCTGATATCACGCTCACTCTGAGTCTCCATGCTCCCTCTGAAGCTTGAATCCCTCTGAGTCTATATAATCTTCAGAGCCATCTTCTCCCTTTGTGTGTGATGATTTTCTCTAAAGTCTCCTATGAATGGTCTTGGGGAGGTTTCTCCTCCCTACTGGATCGTGAGGGATGCCTCCCTATGAACTCTAGCTCCTTCTGAGATGGTACATGGTGGGGTATCCCGCCTCACCACTTGTGGAGCCATCTGTTGCTCATGATATGGCTCATCAATGCTATATATCTTTGCATCCTGCAAAGTGTCACAAGACCATGTTGGTCTCTTTCTGGTTATTGCAACGATTCTAAGTAGGCCCTTCTGGCTCTACGAACTCTTCCTGATTATTTGAAGAGTGATCAACTGAACTAGAGGGATTTTTTCGGTCACCTTTGTATCCTTTTGCTCCTTACAATAAATCTCCATATGAGATACTCTGTATTTCACAAAAGTACCTTTCTTCATCCTATTTTTCTTCGGTACATGGATGTATGTGGTCGTGTATACAAATTATTATCTGGATAGTTTGCTCCATGTATCAAACTAGAGACCATCTAATATGTTTCCTCCTACAAGTGTCACTCTAGCTTCCCTCAGAGTTATCACCCGTGACCTACCCGGAACAGGACCAACAATGAGGGAAAACAATAGACAAGAATAATGGTCTTATAAAAATAATAACGAGAACACTTGTCATAATATCTCCTTCTTAGAGTTATCACTTGTGACCTGTGAGGAAACACAACAATAAATATCTCCTAGAGGATATGTTAGTTCATCTTGCAAACAAGTACAATAAGCATTTATATCAATAGTACTCACATGCTACCAAGTAATCATTGTATCTAGCAGTAAGACAACCTTTCAAAGATTGTTGTCACAACTACAATGTTTACTTGTAATGTAGCAATTATCAAACTTGATATGTGCAAATTGGAAACTTATCAATTTAATCAATCAAACCTGGAGTGCATTGTTCCTATGAATGTTATGGATCTGAGATCCCTCTATATCTATGATTTTTTCTTGAACAAAAGATCCCTTCTCTTGAAAACACCCTCAAGATAGTGATATCGTTTAAACATATACAAGTACATACCTATGGAAGGAGTGACAAACAATGGTAAGCAACGACGAATCCTAAAACTTCAAAGTGATCCAAATTGCAATATGAAGGTAGGTGGAGATGCACCAAGGTAGGGTGCACTTGGAAAACTAAAAGTTAGGCCCAACATTTCACATAAACTTTCACTGCAACCGGTACTGCAACTAGTGTTGCAACTAGCACTACAACTAGTGCGAAGAAACTGGCACAAAGAAACTAGCACAAAGAAACTGGTATGAAGGAACTGGCATGAAGCAACTAGCACTACAACTGTAATTGGTACTGTAGACCTAGGGTTTTATGAGAAAACCGTAATTTCTCAACTTCAGAAAATTGCAGATCTGATCCGGGGAAAAGATGCGCCCTACTAGGGTGAACTTCTTGGTGGGTTCAGTAAGTGCCCAACGATCTTGACAAAGAGGGAAACTAAGGATCTTCCTTCCAACGGTTATACTCTTATGAAGGAAAATAGCTCTGATACCATGTTAAAATATTGGTATGCGCATTTAACCATAGACAATGTCACGTCATTATCACCCAACCATAGGCATTCACTATGCCACCTCCGAGCACACAAAATTTTTATTAGATAGAATGATTCTGACAACTCCACACTAGAACTAATAGATAAACCCTAACCAAAAACACCATTTTTGTAGTAGCATCAAAATACCAAGAGAATGTACCTCTACTAATATAAGTGTACCTTTACCAAGATAAGCACATAAGAGAGATACAAAAAAGAATGAGATTACACCACAACAACTGCTACACCACCCTCTCCATACTTGTGCTTCCTTATACTGCAACTGCAACTGTTGGTCTTCAAACTTGCACCCTCCTTCTATTGAGTGAGAGTATGTATAAATGAGGAGCACCTAGCCTCTATTTATACTACTCTTCCAAGGTGTCTTTTCATGTGGGGCCAACCTCACTTTCTGGAGCCTTTTAATACTTTATTATTATTCTCTTTGGGCCGACTTATCTTCTAGGGTATTCACACATCTGTTTAATGGTTCTCTTACTTCCAGAATATTCTATTCTAAGTATGAAGGTTACACTTGGAGGTTAATAACTCCCGCAGCTACCAAAACATAAAAAAATAAGGAACATGTTCAAGAGATTGTAATTTCAGGAATTATAGAACGATATCAATCCACATTTAGAAAGGGAAAATTCAAAGTTCATAGAGATGATGACTCTATAGATGAAGAGGAAGATGACTCTGCATTAGAGAAGGTATTCTTATGAGCCGTTCATCTTGGAGACTCCCAAGTAATATGAATATGAGATAGGGGGAGTCTATGCAAAAGATGAGACAGATTAGAGAGCCATCCTTCGATCAACTTACAAAGTTTGAGTAGACAAACTTAGAGAAATTAGTTAGCAGGAGTACAGTATGAAAAATTTATCAGTTGGAAAATTACACCAAAAATTGTTCTAGATATGTAGAGTTTGGTTTATAGATAGAGAATACTAGTGGACACATTTGAAATTTGATGATCATTTGCAACAGTGAATAATTCATGATAATACAGTGATAAATGGGTCATCATTGTGGACAATTGAGTAGTGGAGTCTTTGACAATATGGAAAAAGATGGATTCATAAGAACACTTAGCAGGTTTGGATAGATATATGACAATGGATGAGAGCATGGATTCATAGATTGATTCAGAGATTGGTTCATAGATTGGTTCAGAGAGTGGTTCAAAGATAGATGAATATTATCAATGGATGATAATGATGCATGGATATTTGAATTCTTATTCTTGAATTATTTTTATATATGTCAGTTGATTACACAAGAAAGCACCAATGGACAAAAACTCCAAAAATAATACATGTAGAAAGATCATTCAAAAAACAAATCAGACAGAGAGGTAAGAACAAAGGTATGATTCCATGAGGAGAGATTATCATAAAGGGAGAATTGGCATCCATGCCATCAACATTGTATCAGAGTGATACCCTTTTTCAATGGGGGAGAGATTATTCAGATGAAGGGAAATAGAGTAATAAGAGGCTTACAAACACAGAGAAAGATCAAAGATATTTAGATAGGGGGAGCAACCCAAAGGACAATGCAGACATGGGGAGTAGCTCTAAGGAGAGTTCATTCAAGGGGAGAAACCCCAAATATATATACCCTTTTCCACTGATGTCAAAGAGGGAGAGATAGAAACATTGACAAGGAGCGATGATCACGGGGACCACAAGCATGAGTATTTCCAAGACTAAGTGTTGCCATAAATGTTGGTGTTGCCATCAATTCCAAAGGGGGGTATTGTTGTACAATTGGATTTGGTTGATGGACAATTTATTTTCATTGATGTCAACCCTTGGAGAGTGATCTTGTAGATCGATTTCAACCCTCGAAGAAGTCTGGTAGCGAATTATGGTAGCACAAAGGTATGGGTAAGGGAATCGAGTTTGTTTGAGGTATAAATACATGAAAATCAATGAATATGCATGTAATCCTATTCTAGATGGACAGTACATGACATGCCATTTCTGGTGATATGTGGTACGTCATGTAGTTCCTCACGGTTTAGGAGATATGGCTTTGTGAAGATGGAGGACTCTCATGAGTTATCTAGAGGCTCCTAGAAGGTCAAAGAAGTCAATTATTCTAGAGGCTCCTAGAATAAGTGTACTAGTCAAATTTATGGTAACTAGGATTTAATCATGGGTAAAGTTGTTGCATTAAAAATAAATTAGTTGCAACAAGAATATGTGAGTTTTCTAATTATGGTAAAGTGGTTGCAGATTCAGTATAAATATGTATTTACTTCACACAGTTGTCATGGGTGAGATTCAACTTACTATATTCTCAAACACACCCAAATAGATTTCCTCTTGATCTGAGCCATGAATCTCATACAACATATTCATTCAAGTCGGCTCTTCCTTGAAACCACTTACCCTTACAAGGTCAAGCATCCCCTTCTCTACTAAATAGTACCTTAAGAGATTCATAATTTTCTAAGATTTTCACATGCAAGAAGAGCATAGGATTCTAGGGGTTTATTATCACAACATACCACTAGAAAACTCAACAATAATTAGTTGAAGGTGATCAAGTCATAGCACAGGGTTCCAATGTCATCACAATATAATCCTCCCCTTTCTTTCAAGATTATAATAGTTGTGATTTTTCCTCACTAAATAGATCCATCATCCCACCTATGTCATATACATACAATTACCATGAGATATTGTCATCAAAATTTCAATCAAAATTTTGATCTATTTCATATAGAAATCAAATTTAAAAAAATTGAGATTCCTTTCATGATGTTGGTCTTTTCATGTGGTAGCATCTAGTCTTCATTATGGGATTACTCTCGTGGCCATATCTAGACAACTCTACCTATAATGTGTCTTTCTTAATAGAACTCTCATGCAACCAAATAAGAAATAAGTATTCTTCAAACAATATTGACATTGATACATTCACAACGACACATGAAATGATCATAGAATTATGGCATACTGATAATTCAATCAATTTTAGCTATTACACATTTAATTCCAATGAAATATTTTATTTTATATATGCATTATCGACACAAGCATGCATTCTCACAATGCAATCAACAAGTGAAACTATATCAACACATTCAAGCAAATGTGCAAGGATTCATGTATGCAAAACCACAACTTCCACATTCACATAGTCTACTTATGCACACTTTCATTACACCAAATACTGTATTATCATGTCATGTAATCGATCATCACAAGTTGGCAGGATTAGTGAGCACCTCAACACATAATCCAACCACCTCACCAATGCTTATTTGACCATTTGGACACCTCCCTCTTCACCCAAACACAACACAAGCAAATGAATTTCCTTTCTCTACTCAACAATCCCTCGGGAACGCTTCCCCTTTAGTTATCTTCAATGTAGGAAAAAATTTCACGGTACCAAACATCACCACAATTAGGGAAACCATTGGGTATTTGTGTAGTGATATAGCCTTTCCAAATTCCAACAATGACATGGCATCATACACGACTATCCCACATGAAATTCATTTTCACATTATGGGCATAAACATTCACTTGCCTTGGTTATGTACTCATAACCAGCTCAATATAAGTATTCCATTTTATGAATGCATCAAAATATTTCAAAATTTTACATGTTCAAGGCTTCCTACCTTTACCATACCCCCCACCAGGTATCAACCACATGCATGCATATAGATACCATCAAGTAAACACTTATGATATCCAACATGATTGAAGGAATTCTTACCTAAATCCCCTTCATCGTGCATGTTATATTGGCATATTTCATCATACACATATGGTGGCCATCAACATCTTTGATGTTAAATGATCAAGTGGTGCCTCATGGGGGGTTTGCAACATTCCTTCATCATTCATTTGACAAGTATACTCTTGTCTTTATTCACTCTTGGTTACACAACCAAGAATATCCATAATTAGTCATCCTACCACATTGTACATATATAATAGCAATAATGGATATGCCTATTTGTATGAAAATTACTACAAATTTATTTCTAAATATGTTCACTTATGCATACACATTTTAGTAAGTTTTATATCTTGAATTTATTTTCATTCCCATGCATTAATTATTTGTACATAATCACATTTCTCAACCAATGACATAGAAACACATAGCAAGAGATGAGTTCAGGAAAATTCCCTTCCAACTTATACACCTAAAAAGGGTTTCCATAGTTCACAACTGACCCAATTCATGTACATACTACCAATCACACACTAAAAAAAAATCAGCTATAACTTTCTCACCCAAGTAGCAATTCATAATCAATATACAAAAGTATATCTATGACTTCAAATAATGCATATCTTTCTAAAAGAAAAACAGAAAACTAACTTGGTGAGAAACTCCTTTTATGGTCATCATTTCACTATTGACCAAGGCCGACTCTTAGCACTGCTCCATTCTTTGGAGCTTGAAAGTTTCAGGCTATCTTGAGATGTTTTCATATTCCATCCAACTCTTATCAACTTTCTCTACCTTTCCTTGAGTAGTCCCAAGCCAAGCATAACCATGTCTTTCATCCTTAGCTACTCCGTAGACAAGGTTAAATTTTCCATTCACTTCACATTCTTTACATGTAAGTTGTTGGTTCATACCCCAACCATCATTATCACCACCACATACATGGTTTGCAATGGTGCATTCACAAGATCCACTATAATTCACATCATGATATGAATCCTTTCCAAACACACATACATATTCCACTAATATGTTTATCCATGACATACATGCATGGTATGTTCCCATTTTTCGTTGACCATTCCATTGGCCCATCACAGGTTGTAACCTTAATCAAGAATAACATTATTTCCACATCCATTCCTAAAGTAGCAAAGGTAAAGCGACCAGACGGATGTGTACTTCTACCTTGGAGTGTTGTCTTATAGCCTACATTCCTTCCCTAGAGGTAGGGTTCTTATAGCTGAAAACACTGACAACTCTTCTTGCCCATTAGAATTTTCATATGATTATTGTAGAAAAGTGCATTGTGTTTGTTTCTTGCTAAAAATGCCAACAACGTTGTTCCCTTTCCATTTCCATGCTTAACCTTTAAGTCAAATATGTCAAGCACATCTAGCCATCCTCAATCCAACATTCAATTTGTTAGTAAACAAGAATCTTAGACTACCATGCTTTTTCCATCCAATTGTGCCTCCACATTGTGTTGTGCATGCACCATTATGAAATGTGTAGTGTCATTTTTTCATTTGGTATGCTCATACTTCATCACAAATATCTTTCCCCAAGTTTAATATACTTCAAGGGTCATCCATATTGACAATTCACTTTTCAAATTGAGCTTGGAGGATTTTACCTACAATCATTTCAAAATAACTAGAAGTCCATTTAAAAACATTGAGTCTTCTACTTTGTTCTCCTCTAAAATAGCTTTCCAATGCTTGTATTCGTGTCCCATTCCAAGTTTATAGTTGAAAGTTACATCACCCAAAATTTCATGACTTACCAATTTTCTGCACTTTTGGTTGTGCAAAACAAGGTTGGATCTTCTCTTCCATCATTGGTGGAAGAAAATCGAGAAAATGTAAAAGATTTTATATCAAATGCTAATAGTATTCCTATTTGTGAACACTTGGAAATCTTCATCTTGAAAATCTATTGTTCCAATCATATTTTGTGTCCTTCTAAAGATGACAAGTTATCTCTTTGGGCACTTTGTCCAATGTTAGAAATTTTAGGAAAAAACGTTATCTTTCAAACCATTGAGATCTGCAAAATTTTCACTAGGACAAAGTTGTCCAAATTACTGAGAAGATGCAATGTTGTTGTAAAAAACTTTCACATTTGTTTTATTGGGTTACTTTTCCTTCAAATATAGTGTCAAAAACTACCAAAAAGTGTCCTAAAATAGTGGATTTGACCCCAATTTTCCAATTACACTTAGAGTCATTTGGAATCTATCCAAATGTTTTTTTGGGTTCTCTTGTGCCTACCAAGGGCCTGCCTATCCAAATTTCATCATGAACAAAGCTACTGACATAAAGTATAGTCTCATCCTTCGAAAAATGCATTTTATGAATTTTCAAGCATTCAATATTGTATCCACAATTGAGATCAATGACATTTTCATAGATACGATCTCTATGGACTTCCACCTAAAATTTTAGCTCCATCAAAGTTTATATGATCAAGTTATGGAAAAAATAAGATTTGAGCTCTAGGCTCTCTCTTTTTTGTAACAATAGATTTCCGACCCCATGATACACTTAACTGGATAGTAAGGGTTGAAGGCATAGACCTATTTCCATACACAACTTATTTTAGATTCTAGAGCCCATTTTTACTAAGGGAATCAACCCCTTTTCAAACTTTAATCTTTTTCAAAACATTGACCCCTTTCGATATATCATATAATTTTTAACATCAAGCCATTGGGTCTTCTTCAATCAAGGTCATTGGCCTCCATTCAAACTTTAATAGACCAACTCCTTTTGAAAATCACATATTTTTTTACACCAACCATTCTGAAACATTGACCATCAAGAAATTTTGAAACTTCAAGCCACTTATGAACTTCTATGAAACTTAGGGGGAATAGCTATGATACCCAACCATCAAACCCATTCCTCTTGGAATGCTTAAGACCCCATTTATTTCAAGAATTTGGAATTACCATTGCCATATGCCAATTATTCAAAGGATAAAATCCCTCTAAATGCTTCATGGACATGTAGTGCATTCAAACCCTGAACTACAATTGATCTGTTATAGGTTCATAAATCCCTTGTTAGTTGGGACTTGAGTCTCATGAAATCCTATGGAATTCATCTCCACAACCTATCCATATTTATTAATGTTGATCACACCTCTAAATGTCAGCCATTATATCACCACTATGAGAATTTGAATTGACATAATTAATGAAGTTTCACCAAGTTGTTATATCAAACAATTCGCATGCCACTATAAATTTCATCATGTAACTGGCATAAACTACCCATACTAGATGAGTGTTGTAAACTTAGTTCTGATACCAATTGATAATTACTTGAAGGAATTCCTTGGCCACTGAGGCACTCCAAAAAAAAATCAAAATTCTATTAATAAATTGTTAATATTATTTAGAATCTCTAATAGTATTACAATCAAATTCATATGCACAAACATATAGAAGTGAAAATGACCATGCATATTTTGAATTCATCCATTACACATTCAATTCCATGAATTCACACTACAAATTACAAATAGAAAGCATTCCCTAGAATGTCACATGTGAGTACTTATTTGTAATCAAGTGCAAAATACACCAACGTAGTTGCTAAGGAGAAATTCATTGCCCAACCTTTGGAATCATCTATGGATTACACCCTCAAGCCAAACCACAATACCACCAGGGAAAAGGAATATCTTACAAATTTCTAATCTTACTTAGTGCAACCCATCTCTCTCATGAGATATCCAATTTGTTCACTATTGAGCACTCCAGGTATCATTCCACCATGGCACTATGTTCTCCTGAACAACACAAGAAATATATTTCCTTTTTTTTTCTTAACAACCCCTCATGAATCTTCTTCCCTTCTAGTCTAGGTAGAAGGAGTCCAAGACTATTGGTTTTCTACTTCAAATGATTTGGAGGAGAAATGTCGCACATCCGACCCCTAAGTACATTTTTAAGGGATGGGGTATCAAAAAAAATGCCCACATCCTACCCCTAAGTACATTTTCTTAAGGATGGGGTATCAAAAAATCGCTTTTAACCTAATAATCATGGCCCAAGAATTACCTGAATCTTTACTTCTCTTTTACTTCTTAGAAGTAGTTTAAGACTAACTCAATAAATTAATCATATGATAATCAAGGAGTAATTATATTATAACATAATGAAGATAATTTCTCCATAATATACTCAAGTTGATTAACTCTTAATTATATATAATTCAATTCCATTCATGCCGGTGATTTTCATTTAATTTAATATATATATATATATATATATATATATATATATATATATATGGAAGAAAGGATTAACTATATTCAACTACAAGTTATCCTTGATTAATTATATTTATAATATAAGTGTATCTTAATTATATTATAATATCGCTAATTTGTAATTTCAGCAAGTAATTCTAGGATTACTAATTCCCATTAATACCTAAGCTCTGCTGGAATTTGAAGAAGATTCCACATAAGGCTTTTATGAACCCAAATCTCCAAAATCATTTATTCCTAGGGTCCTCCTCTATTATTATTCCTTTTATAAATATAAATTAAATTATACCACCATATAATATAATTAATTCCTATTAATATTTTAATATTATTATAAATTGGAATATGGGAAAATAGGTTCTGCCTTCGGGTCATTTTTTTCTTATGTTCTATCTTCCCCAAACATCCCTGAGTCCCTGCCTCTAAATTCCCTGAGTTTCAAACTTGATCCTGCAGCCCCTGGACTCCCAGTGCTGGCCCACGCTTTACACGTGATTCCGTGATAAATATTAAATTAAAAGGGTAAAGAGGGTTTGTACTTTATTACGTACAATATCATAATAAAACCCATTTAACATATATTATATTAGCCTTTTAGGAAAATGCGCCCAAGTTTATAAAGTATCCAATATTTTACATTTGACATGAGAGAGAGAGAGAGAGAGAGAGAGAGAGAGAGTTCCTCCGAGTCAACTTCCTCTCCCACTCCCACACATCCTTTATACTCTAATCTCCTAGAGCCCCGGAGTCCCAAAGCTCCAAGTGACCCCACCGGGCACAAATTACTACACCACATTTAATATCTAAAAGAGCTAATTTTACTTAATGGAAATCAATTTAATGAACCTTAAAATAAAATACACAATATAATGTAATATTTTATATTCCCTAAAATTACTCTTCGAGACTTTTAAAATTCTCTATATTATATTATTATTTGGCATGAGAGAGAGGAGGAGAGAGAGGAGAGAGAGAGAGAGAGAGAGAGAGAGATTTCTCTAGGTCAACCCCCTTTGGCTCTCCACCACATTCCTTATACTTCAATCTCGTAGAGCCCCTGAGTCCCAAGCCCTGCCAAGGGTCTCACTCCCATGCACATTATTATTTCCACATTGACACATTTAGAAATGGCTGACTCTCATTCATAATGTGTGTAATCATTTAATAAATATTAATATAATATAGTATAATATATTATATTGTACCTCTCAAAAATATCACCCAAGCTAAAATATCTAATATTACATTTATAACATTCAATATTGTAATGAAGGAAAGGATATCCGGGTCCATGTCTTCGGCTCCTCCACGCAATTCTTCATTCTCATATAACCCAGAGTCACAGAGTTCCGGAGGGGACCTTAATCGGGTATTACAAGCAACGTAACATAAATAAAATTATTTGTTTTGACTTATAATATTATGTGTGTGTGTGTGTCTTTGTAAAGGCATTATATTAATTTCATGCTAATGGATCATTTTGCACTATCATACAATGCAATTTAATTATATTTTATACTTTGCAACCTTGCAATAAGAAGATAAGGTTCATTCTCTTTGACTTTAGTTCTCAGGAGTTTTACTTACCTAAACACCTTGTGAGTCTCTAAAGCTCCTTAAAACCCCTGCAGTTCCTCAAGACCTTTCATGAAAAGACTAAATGCTTGGTCATTGTTTAATCTCTATGTGTTTGGATACTAATTTCAATCATATTAATTATATTCCTTTGGTCCTGTGTGCATTTTACTCTAAGGATGAACCTCACAGATTTTCATAATAATAAAATAATAGTATTACTACTACTACTACTAATAATAATAATATGTATATAAACATATATAAATATATTTCTATAGTTTTACCTACTTACACCGGACGCTTTAAAGGAAAAAAAAGAGATTAAAGTTAAAAGCCTATATTCCAAGGAAATTTCTCCATTCTTGAAATTAAAATATAATTATAATATATCCCTTCTCGTGAGTAAATGAGTAAAACTTTATTTCCATATTATATTACGCATGTTTCTAGTACTCTTACTAAATTTGAGAGAAATGGTCCTAATATAAATATTTACCTCCACAGTAAATTTCGATGTTTCTACGAGGATTTACCACCCACCAAAATTTAAGGGGATTCTTCCCAATTTAGGAGATTTAACACAATTAAAACATAAATGTTTATTTATGCCCAAAACAGAATTTTGAGAACTTTTGCATTTTAATTCATTTAGACCAATTTCATGTTTGTCCTAATTATTTTTCCTCAATAATCATTTATAAATATTTTTAATGTTTTCCCATGATTGAGATTAATTCCTAAAGTCCACCCAGATCTGATATCTCCTAACTTTCCTGGCATGGGATTTGAGGACATACTAAAATGGAGCTGCCATTATAAAAATCACTCTCACTTCTTTAAGATGTGTTAGAGATGTTTTCAATTGTTCAGTCATCAATTCCCAAAGATGTACTAAACCCAGATGATAGTCAACCACAAAATTCATTCCCATAAATCTTATTTTACCACACATATGGAAAGAGATAATAAATTAAATCAAAAGAGATTTAGCTAAAACATTCTCTCTTTATTTTATTTAAATTTCTCAAGTCACTTTTATCAAAAATTAAACTTACACAGCTCTAGAACATAGTATAAAATTTCTTTAATCTAAACACTATAGATCTAACTAAGTATACTTATCTAGAAACCAAATAATAATGCAACTGCTGAAATGGGTTCCCTTTTAAACCCAATCGTAGGCACACCAACTCCTATATGGATTGACCATTGGCCACCCCCTAGCTAAACCATGACGCTCTGAGAGAGACTCTTCCTTTTGTTCAACAACAACCAAATATGGAGGCTACCTTCCTCCCACGTGAACTTAAGTAAATATCGGTTTTATCTCCACCAAGCAAGGGTTTTTTTAATGAGTGCTTCCTTAGTCACTCATCATCTTGCAACCACGTTTATCATCTTAGACTGAAAACACTGCCAACAAATTCTTTTTGGTAACTCTAAAAATTATAATTTTCAGCTCTCTCTGTGAATCCAAAAGCATGCACATGCTCTCCCTCTCTAAAAAAGGTCACTGTATCTCCACTCTCTACATCCCTTCCTCTCACTTAAAATGGTCTCTAGACTCAACCAACTGTCCCCCTATTCTATGCTCTCCATTTTTCTTTATATCTTAGCTTCTTCGGTAAGATTTTCGTGGGTCATTCTAGAATCCCCTAGATGGGTACTTTTCTTCCCATGCTCTCTCGGTAGACAAGGTAGTTTTGTAATAACATCCAATCTTTCATAAATATGGGAAGTTGATAGTTCATCTACCTACTCCCTCCATTAACTACAATCCTAGAAAAATGGGTAAATTTTTGATTTTTCTGGATTATTAAATTGGCAAGGGAAAATTTCCTCTTTGATTTCCTCTCATTCATCATGATCTATGTTAGCAACCCCTTCAACAGTTATGCAAAAATTTCCATTTTAATTACTTAGCATGATTTTACACTCACATGCTTCTAGCAAAATATAGTTGCATTTCATGTTGGGGAAACAGTGGGTATTACAATCCCATCCCCCTTAAAGGAACATTGTCCCTAGTGTTCTTCAGATCTCAAAAAAACACCCATTCATGCTCCTCCCCATGCTTCAAATCGCTTTAGCTATTATCTTTATCGTACTTTTATGGTATTTTCCAAGACTCTTGGCCTTTGTCACACGCGTGTGCAATTTCATGGATATGTATCTAGTTGTTTGTCTTACTAACTAGCCCCAATGTTTTCCTTGACATACCCACTACATGCATGATTCCAAACTAATAGTCTATGCAGAATTATTTGAATTCTCCTTTCCCAGGGTCATTCTTTTACCCTTCTAGGCTCTAAGTTTCAGTGCATCCCTCTCTGCTATACCCCTCGGTTATCATCCATCTCGCCCTTGCCAAGGGATTCTCGCACATGAAGTGCTCCTAGACTTTTACCTAAGTCTTACGCATTTTATAAGGCCCCTCTAACTTTCTCTACTGGAGGTATGTCCCTCCTAACCATGTTTTTTCACTCTCACAACACGGTTTCTATGGTGACTGTATGTCTCATCACAGTTTCCCATGTCACAACAATAACCTTTCTCTAATAGTTTCCAACCTGAAAGCCATCATTTATCCCTCCTGCATGCATCTCCCCATCTCAATTGCAGTCAAGCATACATACGTTAGAATCCAGTGGTTATCATCAATCTAATTTATAATTTCTCTCAAATATGTCACCCACATATCTTAAATCTAATTTTTTATTTCGATATGTTCAATATATAAACCATCACAAGCATGAGATATTTCTTCTCATAAGTGTTAGCTCCAAGAGTCTTTGTTCTTTCTTATGGGATTTACTTATGCTTCCATATCCAAAGCCCTTCTTCCTGCAACTCCATCATCACATATCAAAACAATTTGTTAGTTATCATGTATGACAGGTCTTCCAAACTGCATACAAAAGTCAAATCCATTTTCATATATTCAATGATACAACGGAAAAGGAAAATATTATTCTTTACACATGCAAAATTTCAGCATACCAAATTTTCAAATGCAATTCAAATATAAAATGACTTAATCAACGTACAAGCAGTCATTCACGGGCCACATTCATACCCAATGCATAATTGAATTGATTTCAAGTTTGCCACACATTATGTCAAATAACAATTATCCACATGTTGTGTTGGAGCTCAACCAACCTCGTCAGCATATAGCTCATTTATTCTCATTCATTGTTACAACAAGATTGTAATTCCTACTACGAGTTGATCATGTGCCCAATTTAATATATTATAATATGAAACCCAAGTTTCATATGGTTGCATCTAAACACTTTCTCTCCTTACTGGTAGCGAGTAGTGCCAATACTCACACTGCTGTACCCACTTCCTTTCTTTAACACTTTTACAATTCAAGTAGAGTATTATAAGGTCATCCTTCCTTAATGGGTAGTCTATTATCTTTACTCTTATGCAAGCATGAATTTCCTCAATGAATTCAATTAAATGTGTTTCCTATGAGTACTTTTGTTTCCAATCACTTTGATTGGTCAATGTACCCATGAGACTATTGGATTCATGAATTTCTTGCAAGGATTCCAATCATCATTGACTACATAGATTTCCTCTCTCTATTACTCAGATTCTTCTTTCCCCTAATCTTAATTCTATTTGGGTATAAATGGCATACAATAGCCATTCAAAATTATTCACATATCAATAATAAATTAGAATACTTCAGAGGGGATTCTTACCAAATCCATTCATACTTTTATACATAGGTATGCACATTTTTATACATGTTCCCTGGCTCCTCTCCAAAGACTTTTCTCGATTTTTACCCCACTGTAAGAGGTGCTCCAAGGGGCCCTAAGGTCCCTTCAAAAATATTTCAATAGCATCCTTCTTGCATTTATCCTTTACCATAGGTTATATACCATTAGTAGTTGTCCTTTCCAAACAACTCCAATCATTTCCTACACAAAACATGCATTATCACATTCCAAATCATGTCAGTTGTCATGTTAACTAAAATATATGTATATAAATCAGTAAAGTATTGTCATATATGCCCCAACATATCTTTATGAATTGTATCATATTATTACCCTCAATGTTTTCACAAGTGAAAACATAATCAAGTCTCTAGTTGTCTCTATAGTCACATAGTTATTAGCATTCCCATGCTAAAACACTCACACAACAACAACATATCATCTTATCGCCCTAGAGAAACATCATTGGGCCACACAAATAAGAAAAGGATGTAAGAGACTCTTCCCTCTTTCCAAATCCCTCTACATGGTCTAGACTTTTCAACTTAACTGAACTATTCCCAAGGCCTCACTACCTTTATACATTCATGGATTTAACCAAATTTATACTTTTTTGTTCATTTTTCTTTAACCAAATTTTAAAAATTTTGTTCCTATTAACCTGTTTTTTAAGCATTACAACTCCTCTAATAAATCTTTAGTTTTAAAGTTTTTTGAGAAACTCTATTCCTCCTTTCTTTCTTCTCTTTGCTCAGAATCTACTCCCCTACTGATATTTCTCTTTCCCTTTGATATCTTTGGTTAGTTCTCCTTAAGCTCTTCTTTGGATAATTCCACATGCTACATCAACAAGATTTTGTTTTCACAATAATTTATGAACATGTGCATTATGCACATTACCATTTAGACATCAAAATAGTCACTGCCTCATGTCACATGGTCCCAAGTTCAGTCTCTCCTGGCTATTGTCCGGACAAATCCATTTCAGGGTCTCGACCCTGGTTCAAACCTTCCAAATCCAGGTCTGAATCGAGGTCTCGGCTTTTAATTAATATATATATATATATATATATATATATATATATATATATATATATATATATATATATATATATATATATATAAGAAATTAACATCAATACACATGTGATTGATAATTAAACTATAGTCTACATCAACAAATTGGAAAAAGAAGTAATCAGAGGATACTAGAACGTATTCAACTCTCAAATTTAAAAGGGATCTAGATAATTCATAATGTCCACGTCAAATAATTTATAAGTTATAAGTTATAAATTATAGTCTCTAAAACAAATTCACAAATTCTAAAACATGATAAAAATTAAATAAATTCACAAATTTAAAATACGATAAAAATTTGAACATATAGTACAAGTACAAGTTACAACTACAAGTCTACAAATTACAAAAACGAAGTAGAACATATTCTTAGATTTCAAAATTTAAAAGCAAGTCCATAATGTCCAAAATAGTTATAATCCCTCAAATTGTTTCACAAAATTTAAAACATGTTCAAAATTTGTATTCTTATGGCCTACTTGCAACATCATGCTCTAAATCATCAAGAGAACATGGGTTAGTGAAGCCACTAGAACTAGAAGTGTGATCATCAAAATGATCAGTAAGTGGAACTCTATCATCACCAAGCTCATCCAATGAGTCACCATCGACATCAATGTCAAGATCATCTTCTAGCACCCAAAGTAGGCCCAAATCCATGGTCGGTGAAGAACTAGATGCACCTTTGGCCATTAATCGCTTTGCTAATTTCAAATTGCTGCGAACATAAGCAAGGTTTTCCAACTTTGTAGATAGCAATTTGTTTATTTTCTTTGATTGAGTATGGTTGAAGCTACTCCAGTTCATTTCACATGCAGAGGCACTGGATGTCTGGCTCAAAACATGAACTGCAAAACGTTGCAATTCAGGTACTTCTGGTCAATAAAACTGCCACCATATCCCTCGAGGAATTTTGGGCCTATCCTGCGTGGCAGAAATGCAACCAAATATCCCCTCTTATAACCTGTAAGCCCAAAGTTTATCTCTAAGCCTCGTGGATTCTTCTTGATCTGGAGTCGACCACTCAATAGTTGTATAAATGCCACTCATTACTTCTGCATCATTACTTATTTCTATACCAAACAATCTAGGGTCCAAATAACAAGTTGTTGCATGCAAAGGGCTATGTAACATTTTCCATCTTTCATCTATTGCCTCCTATATTTCCATGTACTCATTTTCCATGTTGTTAAAGGAATCTGTAATGGCTTCTTTACAATGATCCATGCCCTCATAAACAAAAAACCCATGGCTGGTTTATCACCATCAACCATGGCTAGTTAATAATAATTGGTTCACATACTTTTAGAACCTTCACAACACTTTCCCAAAAAGCAATGCCTAAAATATTTTGTTCCAATTCCTTCCCTTTGGCTTCCTCTGAAAGGTGAGAATTTTCCCACTCAGTGCTGCAGAAAACACTTCTTACACTTGCCTTTTCCTCAACTAGTTTTTTTTAGAGTTATGTAATATGATGCAAATTTGGTCTCATAAGGCCTTAATATCTCTTTAGATGTTTGCTTCCTATACAAGCTCAATGTGAGCTACATAATTATGAAATGAGAAATTGCTCTCCCCTTCCGGAACTACTCCTCATTAATCCACATGGAAACTTTGCTAAATCATGCAACAACAAGTCAAGGCAATGAGTAGTACAAGGGGTCCAATAGATTTTTCTGTATTTTTCCATTATCATCTTTCCAACTCCCACACAATTTAAAGCACTATTAGTTACAACTTGGACCACATTTTGTTCGCCAACTTCAAGAATAGCTTCCTCCAAAATCTTGAAAATGTATTCAAAAGTCTTCTTGTTTCCTGATGCATCAACTACCTTAAAAAATAATATCCCTTTAGGGAAACAAACCAACACATTAATTAGTGGCATAATAATAGTGTACTTTGTTTCTTTAAAAGACTCTTTGATTGTTCTCAATCTGCTTGTCACTCTTTCTTTCGACCTCTTGAGAAGAGTAGTCCTTAAAGTTTTTGAACTAGGAGGTACATAACCTTTACCAAAATTTGCAATCATCTTGCATGCATTGATAAAATAAGGACTTCTAGACACATTAAATGGTAATGCAGATTCAAAAAATACGTCTACATCGGCTATCAACTTCTGCCTCCCTCAGATACTTCCAAAGAGTGTTTAATGCTCATTAACCTTAATTTTGATTTCACCTGTTGAGATGAACTTCCAAATTGCGCCCATGTCGGAAGAAATTTAGAAAATGTAGCATAATTTTGTGCAATCCCACTTTGAATGCTTGTCTCGTTATCCCACACATTTTGGTCTCTTTCAATCTGTATAGTCACAATCCTTTGAAGCGTCTCCCAATCTCCTCAGCAGACACTTTAAGAGCCTTGTGTAATCCCTTCAACACCCACCCCCTTTACCATTAGTGATAGAAAGTAGGTGGTCCATCAATCTTGTTAACGACCCAACAAATTCAAAATTACATAATCTGTATTTTAGATGTCTCCCATGGCCATCCAATTTTTCCACATGTTTCCATCCTCCGGTTGTTGATTTTGAGTAAGGTGCCATAGCAAAGGCTCAAGACAAGGTTTAATAAGCATGGAGTTTAAATATGAGAACTTGCTCTTTTAGTAATTCAGCACAAAGGATTATAAAAATATTGTAAAAGACTAAATTCAATGCACAAAACTAAATTCTGATCAGTAAAAAATAGGATGAGAAGACCCTTGGTTTTGCTGCTGATTACACATTGGAAAAGATGATTGAAGTTTCAGCAAGAAAAATGCATCGAAAGCCCTAACCTTCTTCTTAACTGCAATCACTGGATCAAGCTTCCTTATGTTTCTCTTCTTCTTTAATCACTGGATCGCTTACGTCAAGAGAATTCCTCATTCATCGGCATTTTAAATTGGGGAAAAAGTGGGCATTTTGTATATACAACATGTTTTTGACCTGCTTTCCTTCTATCCCATGTTCATTATTGCGTGTATTTTCCCATACTAATCGCGACCATATTTATTTCTCTATTCTTTTTACAATTTTAACTGGGATTGGGTTAATGGCTGAGCTTCCTGTCTTTGTATTTGTCTTTGGGATTTATTTCGCGATAAACTGATTGGAAAATGAATAAGCGTGGTTGTAAATTCATAGTAATATGTAAAATTCCAGTAATTACTTAATAGTAAACTCAGAATATCAGATAATGATTATTTTAGGATTACGGCAATCGCGGGCGTTATGAGTCTCCTCGATGCCACTAAATGCCACTATCCACCTGCATAAATTGTGCATACTTACCACATAATGCATAAATCAATAATCAATACCAAATTTTGTCATTTTGTAGTCAAGAACATGGTCAATAAAAATGGAAGCAAATACCAAACTCTTGAAAAAGTGTTTTGAAGTTGGTCGGTTTATCAAATATAATTGTATTGATTTCAGCAATTTCAGTTTATTTCGCATTCAGTTATATCGCTTCTTATCAGGCAAGATAATACCTGATCAATATTTTGTTGAGTAATCAGCAGGACAAGCAGGATATAGCAATCGCGGCAGCGCGTAGACTCACGCTGAAGCAAGCGCACCGCTCCACTCTACAAACCGTGTAATGTGCTAGATGATGCTGTCTTCAACTCCAGCGCCATCATACGTCTTCGGCTGCGTCCCTGCGCAATAAACCCAAAATGGCTTCGCCAAATAAGGCACGGCACAACTGCCGGAACCGCCGCTCTCTAATTCCTGAATTCAGCCCAGCAGTGCGTTAAATGCAGCCGCCATTCCGCCACGGCATTAAACCCCGCCCACCCAAACTTCCATCCCGTGTCAGTTGGTATCGCAATTAATGTGCTGGGTACTTTCAGTTTCAGTTTCGCGCCATCTCATAAGCGCGGCCCAGCATCACCGAAAGTCCTCGTGCTTTCGCCAACCCAATGAAACCATCCCATAAAACTAAACAAATGCTCTTTTGCCCAGCGCCACCACCCCAGCTGGCCTCATCTACTTGCCAATCCTTAACAAAATAGAAACCATCTGATGGTGTAAAATTTAAATGAATAAGTTTAATTATGTACAAGCAATTATCTCTATTATTTCTGTCCGTGTCAAGAAAGTGGGGAAACTCAGCTATTCCTCACCATTAGAATTATTCTAGTTTGTCTGATAACAAACTGGCAACTTTGATATGTGGTCCGAGGCCTCGTCCCTCAGGGGAAATTTCATTAAAAAAATTCGAAAAAAATTAAAAAAAAATCAACAGTTTAAAAATTAAATGAACTTACCTTAGCCTTTAGGGTCGCGACTCGCTAGTCCAAGTTCCAAGTTCCAGAATCCAACCACGACTCCACACTGCAGTGTGCACAGCAGCACAGGTGAGTCGTGACAAACGATCGAATCCCCAACAGGCCAGAAATGAGAAGCCTACGAGGCTATGCGGCTATACAATGCGCAAAGAGAACCGTGACATATGACAAGGCAAACAACGGTTGACTGTAAGAGCAAGGGCAGATTCTATGCCTACACGAACTCGCGAAACTTTGCGACCACCTGCGTGTTCATGAATCACTAGAGTCGGGAACTATGAGCTGACTGTTGGACTCGGTCCTCGGGATAACAATATTGCAGCCAGCGTCAAACGGGACTCGGCCCTCGGGATAGCAATATTCGTAGCGTGCAGGTTAGCAGCAAGGGAATAGCAATATTCACGAATGGATGTTAGCAGCAAAACGCGGGGACTAGCCGTAGCCTGTAGGGCATTTTTAATTTTAGGAAAAAAACAAAAACCTAACCTTACCCGGCGCTAGAAATTCGAACCTCATTCGANTCAGGTTCGAATTCACGTTCAGGTTCGAATTCGTTCAGGTTCGCCTTTAGGTTCGAATTTGAGGTTCGGCGAACCTAAAAAAATTTATGGGGTTCGTCGAATTTCGAACCTAAAGCATTAGGTTCGGCGAACCCTGTGACATAGGTCAACGTTCATTTGTTATCATTCCACTCATGCATTATGTCTTATAATGTAATCCATGATTCTTATATGGATAAGATTAAGTCCCACTGCCCAATTCTTAGCAGTCATTAAGGTTGTGACTTTGTTCTCCTGACAAAGTCTTTACACAGTTCCTCCACGGGGAACTTCTTCAGCATGCAACTCTTTTGTCGCACACCCATCATTATCTGGAGTGTCCTTAACTTCATTATTTCAGAGGTTTACTCAAAATTCCATATGGGATATAAGCATGAATATGTATTATGTATCTATATTGTCCATCCACACATATTCATTGTTATGTTAAATTACATTTATAATGCACTTAACCACGTGCATCATCATAAGCCTATGTGTGTTTACCATAGGTGTACTTTACATCTCACGTGCATATTTACTTAAACATCATTTAATTCATGATTGTCCACACTCATTCTCATGCAATCCTCACAGGCATAATCATGTCACATTTTATTATGATAATAGGGCCTCCCTGCTCATTTATTCTATCATTTCCCAAAGAAATGGGATACATCCTCCTCAAGCTATTATTTCATCAATATAATTAGACCCTCCAACATAGGGTTAACCATGCATCCATGGAATTGCTCAGATATGGTAAGTACACATCTTGCCTCACATCCTACTTGATCAGGCAGTCATATTATTCTTTAAGCATGTATACATATATTTGTATATGTGTAGGTGCATCGCTTGCACCTCTCTACCTCATTCATTCACATTGATATTTTAGTTTTAATATTAGTGTTCTTTAGTGAGGGATTACATTCAATCATATGACTAGTCTCACAGTCATAATTCATACGGATGTTTCCCTCTCTACATGGCAATAACCAACAAGCGCCACTTTTCCCCTTTCTACTGTAAAAAACTTCAATAAATCAGAATTCAAATGGTTAGTTATTGTATTACCCAAGGCAGTATAATATAACCACTTCTAGTCTCTTCTTCATGCCTCAATTCATTATTGGTTAACAGATCTCTACAAGGGAATCTTTTCCTAAACTCCCTCTTATTATTATCTGAATATACCAACCCATATCCATATGGATACCATCCACCTAGGAATGTTAACATGATCCATTGTTTATCCAAAGGTGTTTTGACACCTCCTTAATCATACCTTGCATCAGTCTCTCATTAATCCTTACAGTCCTATATTATTAAGGTAATAGGCCGCAACATTATCAACATTTCATTCTTGTTGTTAATCCTTCTAACATAAGGTCATTCTCATCTAAAAGGTCCATTAGTAGACCATACCTTACAACCCACCATAGGTTATAACATGCCTACATTTGCATGTTCAATATTTTTCCATATGCATTCTAACATATCCTTATGCACCAATCATTTCACCTATGTCTGCAGTGCAGATATATTCCACTTGCTTACCTCTTTGCACAGACACACCCTTAGCACATCCATGAGCCCTTGTACTTGCTCATGTCACTTTACTTCTTTCATGAAGGTTATTCTCATCCCATAGGGATCCTTTTTACTTTGTTAAAGGGGTTATCCCATTAGCAGGTTTCAATTAAGATAGTACAAGTAAGTTGACCTCACATATTTCCATAAGGCTTCTAGACATGGGGAAATATACTCACAAGGATTCTTTCTATTAGTGCCCATCATCATAATCCCACTCATGTAGGAGTGGCTATTATTCCCCCGAGGTAGCAATATGATTATTCTGGTGCAATCCAACATGATTCAATTTTTGTTGAGTAATTCCCAACAAAATTTCAATATGCAACCCTTCTCCTCAAGGAGATTATGAAGATAATCTCCTTGCGACAACAAACACTATCAACAAGCTCATATTAGCCTTGGTAAACTAGTCTTATGACTATCCTCCGACCCATCCAAACCTAGTGTTTGAGTCATGCTCTACTAGATAGGGTAGGGTAGGGTGCCCTCCCCCTTAAAATTTTTTCTAATAAAATTTAATTGACTCTTTCATGAGCCCAAGCAGATCAAGTGTTGTTGCCTTCTCTGATACCACTATGTCACACACCCGACCCCTAAGTACCTTTTTAAGGGATGGGGTATAAAAAAATTCCACTTAACCTAATACCCATGGCCCAGTAATTACTGAAATCTTTACTTTTTCTTTTCCCTCTTAGAAGTAGTTTAACACTAACTCAATAAATTACTCATGATAATTATGAGTAATTACATTATAACATAATGAGGATAATTTCTCCATAATGTACTTAAGTTGATTAACCTTAATTAAGGTATATAATTCAATTCCTCCATGCCACATTTTCACGTAATTTAACATATATATACTTACTGGGAAAAAAAAAGGATTAACTATATTCAACCACAAATTATCATTTTATTAATTATATTATAATATAAGTGTATCTAATTATATTATAATATGATGAATTTATATCAAAGGGGGCACTTAGGATTATCAATTCTCATTAATACCTAAGCCTCAGGAATTCGACGAATATTCCACATCATGCTTTTATGAACCCAAATCTCTCGAACGTCGGAGTTACGGAGAGGGTCCCACCTCTATTATTCATTTATGCCAATACAATTAATTATACCACCATATAATATAATTGATTCTCGTTAATATTTATTATAAATTGGAATACGGGAAAAATAGGTTCAGCCTTTGGTCGTTTTTTTCTTACGTTCTATCTTCCCCAAACATCCCAGATTCCCAAAGCTTCGAACTCCCGGAGTTTCGAAGTCCTGATCTCCCAAAGCCCTAAACTCCCAAAGGGTCCACGCTTACACGTAATTCCACATTAAATATTAAATTAAAATAGTAAAGAGGGTGTGTACTTTATTACGTGTCAATATCATAATAAACCCATTTAACATATATTATATTAGCCTTTTTGGAAAATGCGCCCAAGTTTATAAAGTCTCCAATATTTTATTAATATTTGACATCAGAGAGAGAGAGAGAGTTCTTCGAGTCAATCTCCTTCGACTCTCCCACACATCCTTTATAATCCAATCTCCTAGAGCCCCAGAGTCCCGAAGCTCTGAAGTGACCCCACTGGCACAAATTACCACACCATTTAATATTCATGTGAAATCAATTTAATGAACCTTAAAATAATATAATATAATATATTACATTCTTTATACTCCAATCTCACTGAGCCTCGAAGTCCCGAAGTGGCCTCACTTATGCATGTTTCCACATGATTTAATATTTAGAAATGGTTGACTTCGTTCACTTGTAATCTATTTTAATAAATATTAATATAATATAATATAATATATTATACCTCTCGAAATTATCACCCAGGTTGCAAAATATCTAATATTACATTTAATATTCAATATTGTAATGAAGGAAAGGATATTCGGGTCC
>SNQJ01S0005779.1:330265-342614 GCA_010110895.2 Picea sitchensis
AGCATGCATTAAACTGTACAGCATAGTCAACCACAACATCCACTCCCATAAATCTTATTTTACCACACATATGGAAAGAGATAATAAATTAAATCAAAAGAGATTTAGCTAAAACATTCTCTTTATTTTGCTTAAATTTCTCAAGTCACTTTTATCAAAAAATAAACTTACACAGTTCTAGAACATAGTATAAAATTTTCTTTAATCTAAACACTATAGAGATCTAACCAAGTATACTTATCTAGAAACCCAATAGTGATGCAGTTGCTGAAAGAGGTGCCCTTTTACACCCAACCGTAGACACAACAACTCTTGGACAGATTTATCATTGGCCACCCCCTAGCTAGATCATGATGCTCTGAGAGAGGCTCTTCCTTTTGTTCAACAACAACCAGCGATGGAGGCCACTCTCCTCCTCCCACAGGAACTTGGCAAATCGGTTTTCTCTCCACCAAGCAAGGGGGTATGCAATGAGTGCTTCCTTAGTCACTCATCATCTTGCAACCACGTTTATCATCTTGGGATGAAAACGTTGCCCAACAAATTCTTGTACCCTGAAAAAAATTGTTTTTCAGTTCTCTTCAGAACCAAAGAGTTGCACATGCTCTCCTCTTCAGAAAAAGGTCACCAGACTCACTCCTCTACATCCTCTCTACTCAGAAAATGGCTCCTAGACTCAACCAACTGTCCCCCTATTCTATGCTCTCCATTTTTCTTTATATCTTAGCTTCTTCGGTAAGATTTTCGTGGGTCATTCTAGAATCCCCTAGATGGGTACTTTTCTTCCCATGCTTCTGAGACAAGGTAGTTTTGGTACAACATCCATTCCTTTTCATAAATATGGGAAGTTGATAGTTCATCTACCTACTCCCTCCATTAACCACAATTCTAGAAAAATGGGCAATCTTGATTTTTCTTGATTATTAAATTGGCAAGGGAAAATTTCCTCTTTGATTTCCTCTCATTCATCATGATCTATGTTAGCAACCCCTTCAACAGTTATGCAACACTTTCCTTTTTACATTACTAGCATAAACATTTACACTACATGTTTAGCAAAATATAGTTGCATTTACAAGTTGGGGGAAACAGGGGTATTACAATCCCATCCCCCTTAAAGGAATATTGTCCTCTGTGTTCTTTGTATCTCAAAAACACCATTCATGCCTCATGCTTCAGCTGCTTTAGCGACATTTCCCTTTTATCAGCTTGGTATTTTCCAAGACTCTTGGCCTTTGTCACATGTCTATGCAATTTCATGGATATGTATCTAGTTGTTTGTCTTACTAACTTGGCCCATTGATTTCCTTGACATACCCATTGTGTGCATGATCCCAACCAATAGTCTATAAGAATTATTTGAATTCTCCTCTTCCTTGTGGTCATTCACCCTCTAGGCCCAAGCTCAGGCATCCCCTTCTCTGTTATACAGTCCCTCGGGTTATCCATCTTGCCTTGCCAAGGATTTCTCGCACATGAAGTGTTTCCGAGACTTTACCAAGTCTTACAGACGAGGCGTCCCTCTAACTTTCTCTATTGAGGCGTCCCTCCGACCCGTGTTACCACAACACGACATTTTCTATGGTGATCATGTCTTATCACAGGATTCTCATGTCACAACAATAACCTTTCTTTATTATTTTCCAACTTGAAAGCCATCATATGTCCCTCCCAGACAGATCTCTCATCTCACCTGTGTCACATACATACAGTAACCATGAGATGTTATCATCAATTCCAATTTATAATTTTTTTCAAATCTGTCACCCACATATTTCCAAATTCCATTTTTTTTTATTTTCATATATGTTCCACATAGGAACTAGATTCACAAGTATGAGCTATTTCTTCTCATAAAAGTTTGGCTCAACAGGCCTTGGTCTTCCTTATGGGATTTACTTATGCTTCCATATCCAAAACCCTTCTTCCTGCAACTCCATCTTCGCATAGCCAAACAAGTTGTTAGTTATCATGAACATTATATCTTCCAAACTGTGCATACTAAAAGTCAAATCATTTTAATCTATTCAATGATACAACGGAAAAGGAAAATATTATTCTTTATGCATACAAAATTTCAACGTACCAAATTTTCAAATGCAATTCAAATATTAAATGACTTTAATCAACATGCTAATATCCATGGACACATTCATACCCAATGCATAATTGAATTGATTTCAAGTTTGCCACACTTTATGACAAACAATTATCCATGGTGTGTTGGAGCTCAACCAACCTCCTCACCATATAGCTCATTTATTCTCATTCAATGTTACAGCAAGATTGTGATTCTTGCTACGAGCTGATCATGTCCTCAATTTAACATATTATAATATGAAACCCAAGTTTCATATGGTTGCATCTAAGCATTTTTCTCCTTATTGGTAGCGAGTGGTGCCAATACTCATGGCCACCCACTTCCTTTCTTTAACACCCTTACAGTTCAGGTAGAGTATTGGAAGGTCCTTCTTCCTTAATGGGTAGTCTATTGTTTGCACTCTTATGCAAGCATGCATTTCCCCATTGCATTCAATTCAATGTGTTGCTTATGAGTACTTTTGTTTCCAATCACTCTTGATTGGTCAATGTACCCATGACACTATTGATTCATGAATTTTCTTGCAAGGATTCCAATCATCCTTTACTACATGGATTTCTTCTCTCTATTATTCAAATTCTTCTTTCCTGAATATTACCCTACTTGGGTAGAAATGGCATACAATAGCCATTCAAAATTATTTTCATATCAATAAAAAGTTAAAATACTTCAGAGGAGATTCTTACCAAATCCATTCATACTTTATGCCATGTAGGCATGCACATTTTTATACATGTTCTATCTTCCAGCACCCTTTTTCTAATTTTTACCTCATCAGTAGTGCTCCATGGGGCTCCCAAGGTCCCTTCAAAAATATTTCAATAGCATCCTTCTTGCATTTATCCTTTACCAGAAGTTATATACCATTAGAAATTGTCCTTTAACAACAACTCCAATCATTTCCTACACAAAACATGCATTATCACATTCCAAATCATGCCATTTGTCATGTTAACTAAAATATATGTATCTAAATCAGTAAAGTATTGTCATATATTCCCCAACGTATCTTTATGAATTGTATCATATTACCCTCAATGTTTTCATGAGTGCAAACATAATCAAGTATCTAGTTGTCTCTATAGTCACACATTTATCACCATTCTCATGCTAAAACACTCACACACCACAACATATCATCTTATCGTCCTAGAGAAACACAATACACAACAAGAAAAAGGATTTAAGGGACTCTTCCCTCTTTCCAAATCCCTCTACATGGTCTAGAATTTTCAGCTTAATTGAACTATTCCCAAGGCCTCACCACCTTTACACATTCATGGATTTAACCAAATTTATACTTTTTTGTTCATTTTTCTTTCACCAGTTGTACTTGTTCCCACAACTATTCTTTTAAGGATTACAACTCTGTTAAGAAATTCAGGTTTTAAAGTGAGAAACCTATTCCTCCTTTTCTTCTTCTTTGCTTCCGCAATCTACTCCCTGATGTGATATTTCTTCTCTTTTCCTTGATTAGTCTTGGTTAGTTTCACCTTAAGCTTCTTGGATAATTCAATATGCTACCACAAAAATATTTTTGTTCACAATGAATTATGAACATGTGCATTATTGACATTACTATTTAGACATCAAAATAGTCAGCGTTCATTTGTTAGTATTCCATTCATGCATTATGTCTTATAATGTAATCCATGATTCTTATATGGATAAGATTAAGTCCCACTGCCCAATTCTCAGCAGTCATTAAGGTTGTGACTTTGTTCTCCTGACAGAGTCTTTACACAGTTCCTCCACGGGGAACTTCTTCAGCATGAAACTCTTTCGTCGCACACCCATCATTATCTGGAGTGTCCTTAACTTCATTATTTTAGAGGTTTACTCAAAATTCCATATGGGATATAAGCATGAATTTGTATTATGCATCTATATTGTTCATCCACACATATTCATTGTTATGTTAAATTACATTCATAATGCACTTAACCACATGCATCATCATAAGCCTATGTGTGTTTACCATAGGTGTACTTTACATCTCACATGCATCTTTACTTAAACATCATTTAATTCATGATTGTCCACACTCATTCTCATGCAATCCTCACAGGTATAATCATGTCACATTTTATTATGACAATAGAGCCTCCCTGCTCATTTATTCTATCATTTCCCAAAGAAATGGGATACATCCTCCTCAAGCTATTATTTCGTCAATATAATTAGACCCTCCAACATAGGGTTAACCATGCATCCATGGAATTGCTCAAATATGGTAAGTACACATATTGCCTCACACCCTACTTGATCAGGTAGTCATATTATTCTTTTAAGAATGTATACATATATTTGTATATGTGTAGGTACATCGCTTGCACCTCTCTACCTCATTCATTCACATTGATATTTTAGTTTTAATATTAGTGTTCTTTAGTGAGGGATTACATTCAATCATATGACTAGTCTCACAGTCATAATTCATATGGATGTTTCCCTCTCTACATGGCAACAACCAGTAAGCGCCACTTTTCCCCTTTCTACTGTAAAAAACTTCAATAAATCAGAATTCAAATGGGTAGTTGTTGTATTACCCAAGGCTGTATAAGATAACCACTTCTAGTCTCTTCTTCATGCCTCAATTCATTATTGGTTAATAGATCTCTACAAGGGAATCTTTTCCTAAACTCCCTCTTATTGTTATCTAAATATACCAACTCATATCCATATGGATACCATCCACCTATGAATGTTAACATGATCCATTGTTTATCCAAAGGTGTTTTGACACCTCCTTAATCATACCTTGCATCGGTCTATCATTAATCCTTACAATCCTATATTATTAAGGTAATAGGCCACAACATTATCAACATTTCATTCTTGTTGTTAAGTCCTTCTAACATAAGGTCATTCTCATCTAAAAGGTCCATTAGTAGACCATACCTTACAACCCACCATAGGTTATAACATGCCTAAATTTGCATGTTCAATCTTTTTCCATATGCATTCTAGCATATCTTTATGCACCAATCATTTCACCTATGTCTGCAGTGCAGATATATTCCACTTGCTTACCTCTTTGCATAGACACGCCCTTAGCACATCCATGATCCCTTGTACTTTCTCATGTCACTTTACTTCTTTCATGAACGTTATTCTCATCCCATAGGGCTCCTTTTTACTTTTTTAAAGGGGTTATCCCATTAGCAGGTTTCAATTAAGACAGTACAAGTAAGTTGACCTCACATATTTCCATAAGGCTTCTAGACATGGGGAAATACACTCACAAGGATTATTTATATTAGCGCCCATCATCATAATCCCACTCATGTAGGAGTGGCTATTATTCCCCCGAGGTAGCAATATGATTATAATGATGCAATCCAACATGATTCAATTTTTGTTGAGTAATTCCCAACAAAATTCCAATCTGCAACCCTTCTCCTCTAGGAGATTATGAAGATAATCTCCTTACGACAGCAAACACTATCAACAAGCTCATCTTAGCCTTGGTAAACTAGTATTGTGACTATCCTTCGGCCCATCCAAACCTAGTGTTTGAGTCATATAGATAGGGTAGGGTAGGGTGCCCTCCCCTTTAAAAGTTTTTCTAATCAAATTTAATTGACTCTTTCATAAGCCCAAGCAGGTCAAGTGTTGTTGCCTTTTTTGATACTACTATGTCACACACCCGACCCCTTAGTACCTTTTTAAGGGATGGGTATAAAAAAATTCCACTTAACCTAATACCCATGGCCCAGTAATTACTAAAATCTTTACTTTCTCTTTTCCCTCTTAGAAGTAGTTTAACACTAACTCAATAAATTACTCATGATAATTATGAGTAATTATATTATAACATAATGAGGATAATTTCTCTATAATGTACTTAAGTTGATTAACCTTAATTAAGGTATATAATTCAATTCCTCCATGCCACATTTTCACGTAATTTAACATATATATACTTACTGGGAAAAAAAAGGATTAACTATATTCAACCACAAATTATCATTTTATTAATTATATTATAATATAAGTGTATCTAATTATATTATAATATGATTAATTTATATCAAAGGGGGCACTTAGGATTATCAATTCTCATTAATACCTAAGCCTCAGGAATTCGACGAAGATTCCACATCATGCTTTTATGAACTCAAATCTCTGGAACGTCGAAGTTTCGGAGAGGGTCCCACCTCTATTATTCATTTATGCCAATACAATTAATTATACCACCATATAATATAATTAATTCTCGTTAAGATTTATTATAAATTGGAATACGGGAAAAATAGGTTCAGCCTTTGGTCGCTTTTTTCTTACGTTCTATCTTCCCCAAACATCTCAGTTTCCCATAGGAGATTTAACACAATTTAAACATAAATGTTTATTTATGCCCCAAATAAATTTTTGAGAACTTTTGCATTTTAATTCATTTAGACCAATTTCATGTTTATGTCCTAATTATTTTTCCTCGATAATTATTTATAAGGACTTTTAATGTTTTCCCATGATTGGGATTAATTCCTAAAGTCCACACAGATCTGATATCTCCTAACTTTTCTCACAAGGGATACGAGGACATACTAAAATGGAGCGCTATTATGCAGAAAAATCACTCTCTCTTCTTTCAGAGGTGTTAGAGATATTTTTAATTGTTCAGTCATCAATTCCCTAGCATGCAGAGCACAGTTAACCACAACATCCACTCCCATAAATCTTATTTTAGCACACATATGGCAAGAGATAAGAAATTAAATCAAAAGAACTTCAGCTAAGACATTCTCTTTATTCTGCTTAAATTTCTCAAGTCACTTTTGTCAAAAATTAAACTTACACAGTTCTAGAACATAGTATAAATTTTTCTCTTATCTAAACACTACAGAGATCTAGCCAAGTATACTTATCTAGAAACCCGATAGTGATGCAACTGTTGAAAGGGATGCCCTTTTCCACCCAACCGTAGGCACACCAACTCCTGGACAGATTTACCGCTAGCCACCCCCTAGCTAGATCATGATTCTCTGAGAGAGGCTCTTCCTTTTGTTTAGTAACAACCTAGGACAGAGGCCACTTTCCTCCTCCCATAGGAACTTGGCAAATCGGTTTTCTCTCCACCAAGCAAGGGGGTATGCAATGAGTGCTTCCTTAGTCACTCATCTTCTTGCGACCTTGTTTATCAGCTTCGACTGAAAACGTTGCCCAACAAATTCTTGTACCCCGAACAAATTCATTTTTCAGTTCTCTTAAGAACCAAAGAGCTGCACATGCTCTCCTCTTCAGAAAATGGTCACCAGACTCACTCCTCTACATCCTCTCTACTCAGAAAATGGATCATAGACTCAACCAACTATCCCCCTCTTCTTTGCTCTCCATTTTTCCTTGTCACTTGGCTTCTTCAGTGAGATTTTCGTGGGTCAAATCCCCCAATTTGTGGGTCAGTCCAGAATCCCCTAGATGGGTACTTTTATGCCCATGTTTCTAAGACACGGTAGTTTTGGTACAACACCCATTCATTTTCATAAATGTGGGAAGTTTATAGTTCATCTACCTACTCCCTCCATTAACCACAATTCTAGAAAAATGGGCAATCTGGATTTTTCTTGATTATTAAATTGGCAAGGGAAAATTTCCTCCTTGATTTCCTCTCATGCATCATGATCTACCTTGGCAACCCCTTCAACGGTTATGCAACACTTTCCTTTTTACATTAGTAGCATAAATATTGACACTACCCTTTTAGCAAAATATAGTTACATTTACAAGTTGGGGGAAACATGGGTATTACAAGAAAATCTTGGCCAAAACAATGCATAAGCAACACTAATAGCGTTGCAAGTTTGCAATTTTTTCTCCATCTACTATAGACATTCCAACGATGGTTTTACCCTCAAAACCATCCCATTTCCTCTCATAATCTCACTAGAAAATTCCCCAAACTCCATTTTCTCTTACTAGCAACAAGTACATGGGGTTCTATTACTATTGTGGGAAAAACAACCATGGGATTCTCACAAGTCCCTTTCATAACCCAAGAGAAGAACAACATTCGAATGGGAGAATGGAGATAGCTCACAAGAGAGAAATGCTCCCGATTTGTATGGAGGAGAGTTAGAATTATACATGAATGAGGGTGAATAATGGTTTTCCCCTAAGACTATGGATAAGACATGTTTTCCCTTCCCAAGAAGCATGGGGAAACATCCAAAGGACCACCTAAGTCAAATATTGATGGGAAATATTTGTAAGGAAGCATGGCAAGGAAGATTGTATCTCAAAGGACAAGTGTCAAATCAAATCATCCATGTAACCTCTTTCCTCTTCCCCTCTTGTGGTATCATGCTCCCCCTTTTGTTTCTCAAGCATTCTTTTTGGTGACCTAAGTCAAAGATTGATGGGAAATATTTGTAAGGAAGCATGGGAAGGAAGGTTGTACCTCAAAGGAAAAGTATCAAATCAAATCATCCATGCAACCCCTTTCCTCTTCCCCTCTTGGGGTATCATGCTCCCCTTGTTGTTTCTCAAACATTCTTTTTGGTGGATATTATAATATTATGTATTTCCTTTCGTTCATGATTTTACATACAAACTTGCACACCATGGAAAAACTTAGAAATCACACCATAATTCTAGCCCGCCCTAGGGACTCATGCACATTCGCTAGTTGTGCTTTGGTCATAAGCTTTGTACTAGGAATATTTACAATATAGTTGGACTCTAAAATCAATATAGATGAATGTCCCTTCTTGTATATGATGATGTGAAATATATATAGTCATGTTATTATTGATGGTTAGAGACATAAACAAGAGAGAGTGGGGAAGGCCAAGCAACAAGCATATTCACACTGCAAACAATCAATCATTATGTTAATTTGAGGCACCATTTCCTTGTGGCTACCCCATTGACACAAGGATTATGTAATATTGGAGCCTATATGTTAATGTGGACCACTTTTCTCAACCAATGTGGGATAGAAATTTTGTATAGAGAAATATTTATATTGTAGAAACATAAATAAATCTTGTGTGTCTAAATATTTTAAATGTGATAGTTAGACCCCATCCTATTCATTGATAGTATATGTTATTTCTTTGCATTTGAAGCATTACGGTTCCTCTTGTGTTCCATAGTTGAGTGCTTATCCTAGCAAAATGAAATGTTCTTATAAAAAGCTATAGATAATTAATTTTTATTATAGAGCCATTATTGAAAGAGGAAAGTATAGTTTTTTATTTAGAATATGTTAAATATTAATATTAAACATGCATTAGTTGTTAATATCCTTCACATATTCAGAGTGATATTTCAAAACATTATTAATGGACTAGCTCTAAATGAATGCCCTTAACAATAGTTTAGACTTGTTCCCTGTGTGTGTGAAGTTTAGTTTAATGGTTGAGATGGAGCATCACCATAGATCCAAGTTCAAACCTTGGAGAACATAGAGACCTAATTTGTTGGCCTACCGGAATTTAACCAGGCTCCACTTTAAAATGGCATATACTTCAATATGCAAATCTTTTAGCCAATTTTGGAGGTCTCTGTGTATGAATCCTATGAATCCGTAGATCATGTACATGTTTCCATACTAAAAAAACAGCTTATCTACTTATTTCCATAGTAAAAAAGCTCTTTGTTCTATTTATTCTTGGTAATCCATATATGATAATCCATGAAACCAAAATTCCCTTGCATAACTTTTAATGTTTACATTTACCTTTACTCTTAATTTTACTTTCATTAACTTGAATTTTTACATGAAAAGTCAAAGTGAGACCCCCATTTCATTGACTTAACATAATGAAAATAATTCTATTGCATAACTTTTAATGTTTACATTTACCTTTACTCTTAATTTTACTTTCATTAACTTGAATTTTAACATGAAAAGTCAAAGTGAGACCCYCATTTCATTGACTTAACATAATGAAAATAGGATTTGGGTATATTTCATAATTATACAGCKAGGAGTTGTGGCAAATCCAATTGCATACAATTTCCAACCCTGACAAATTCAATTGCATWSAATTTMCAACTCTCATCCTCTTAGAAGGTACCTATGACCTAAAAATGCTTTTAGGCATTAAACATGTTGTTGACCCTCTTGAACCAATTGATAAATAAGCACCAATGATATGGCACTACCATGTGTTTCCTTGATGAAGGTGATATGGCACGAGTYGAATCAATGAAARTATTAGAAATAATATGTCGAAAATTTTGGATAAGTAATTGTGGCTCTATGAAGGTGCTACACAAAAGGAAATTTTTGTAGAARTGGATATGTGTAAACTGAGTTCTAAAACAAATTTAAGCTATTGAACCCATTGGATGAACATGTAGAATAAAACTAGGCAGTAGGCATATTGTAGATGATGAAGCCAATGAGATTATTGGTCATTGATTGAGATTTTCTTGCTAAGTCTMTACTAGAAGTTGCTAATTTGAAAGGCACAAGAAATCATTAATGACTATCTGTCGTGGAAATAATGACTCCAAGTAATCCTAGATCAATTTTCAAAGTAATCCTAGATCAATTTTCACTTGGTAGGCATGTGATGAAGAGTTATGTAYGAAAGAAGGAGAAGGATGATAATGATTTTAAGAAGCTTTTGGTAGGACCAAAAGAACCCACAAATAAAGAGCCATAATTGTGTTGCAGCTCCACTTTTGTTTAATCAAGGTCTAGGGAATTAAGCACGATATTTTGTTTTCTTTATTTGCTTAATTGTGTATAATGTATATTATCTCCTAGGATTGTGGCTTTAATGGAAGCCTTTAATGATTATATACTTTGTAAAATTCTTGGTCATTAATTAACTCATAGTAGTCTAAGAAATTTTGATGCATTTGTGTACCAATGTGTTCTAGTTTTTAAAATTACCATAAACATTAAAACATTTCATATATTATTTATCTTACCTGTTTAAAAGAATTATAAACTAGTATAGATTCATCTTAACCTTGGATCTAATAAACATGGAAGGAAATAATAGAGTTAGAATTAAGATGATTAGATATTGGAATGAAAGAGAATATAATAACATTCATAAGGAACATCAAATATAGGGTGCACTTCTTGCAACCAGGAAATTGAGGAACTTGTAGAATGCAAACTTATTGACCTGAGGACAGGCTAGAGAGAGACATCCACCCAATACTGTCCTCTTTCTTTACTATTTCTAATTTCTTTTAAGAAAAAAAAATTATAGTGTTTTTCTGATGGTTATGTTCAGTCTTTTAGTAAGTGTAATTATGGTCTTACAATAACATTTTCCACCATCAAGAAAGACAATAGTCCAATTTCTCATAAAGAGTTTTTTCAAAAGCAAAATTTCCTTCAACTTATGAGGAAAATGAAGTTCATATGCTTTCCAAATTGTTATAGAGGACAATCTATGCACAAAGTAAAACTGTTCAAAAGCACTAAACTTATGGGACAATAATATCCTTACAAGTTGGTGCACTGATAAATTTGTTTATATGAAAAACCACATATTTATGTCCCACAAATTTGTGCAAACTGTAAGTTCAAGATTTATGCATACTTAATTCTTCAATTATATTTGCTTGTCAATTAATTTATGTTAATAGTAACAGCATCTCTACTGTGTTCAGATTTAGGATTATCAATTATAAAGTAATTTGGTGATCATCAGAATTTGCAGGATAATTTATTATAGAATGGTTGGCAAGTTAAATGGTCTACAAAGTGCTTGACAGTCTTGCCTCAAACTGGCCATCTGAGGAAGAGATGTTGGGCATATGGCCCTTAACCCTTCATTGAACTTTTATTAATTAGTTTTTTAAAAACACGATTTACATGCATTTCCATGCTCAAAACCTCCAGTTCACACCGAAATGGCATTTTCCAAGCACATAGTTCATTTTAAAAAGCATGTAATCATTGATAATTTGATCATAGAGAGGTTTCCAACACGTCTGCAATGCTTCCTAGCTATATAAGATGTCGACCTCACCTTAATTTGTAGGGAGCACCCATAAAAGTGCAGAACATTGCCCTTTTTGGCATTTAGATTAGCATTGTGACACCGATTGAATATTTCTATGGGGCTACCTCTGTGGAGGTGAGTCCCTGAATTGTAATTTATGGAATTTAATTAAATTTTCATGTTATGAATAAGCAGAAAGCATGGCAAATGAAGAAAACAACCTAGAAGGAAATATATGGAATCCATCTACATTCAATACTAGTCTGATGTCCAATGGGCTGAAGACTTCAGGCAAGGGAATCTTAGGTCCCAACCCCAAAATATAATT
>SNQJ01S0005779.1:356857-394232 GCA_010110895.2 Picea sitchensis
CATGAGGAAATATTTCCAACTGCAGAATTATTCCTCTCATGTAGAAGGATGAATTGTGATGTATCAACTGAAAGGAAAAGCATCCATGTGGTGGGATCAACTTGTGCAGGTACAACACATTAGAGATAAAGATATAACTTGGAAGGAATTCAAGAGGTATTTCAAGAAGAAATACTTGACTAAAAGATACTATGACATAAAGATGAAAGAGTTCTTTGAACTCAAGCTGGGCAGCATGACCATTGATGAATATGAACGGAGATTTTTGGAATTGCTGAAGTATGTCTCATTCATCAAAGATGATACTGTCAAGATTCAAAGGTATCTGAGTGGACTGCCACCTTCCATTGGGGACAAGATTCAGTATGACGAAGAAGTAAATCGGAGAACATTCCAAGGAATTCCTAGAGTTGTTGCTATCAGAGAAATCTCAGTAATGCAGCTGAAGAAGTGCTACATGAAAGGCTGTCAATTATTTGCAGCCCATGTGGAGGACGCATCTAAGGATGAGGTCTCAAATATTGGAGATCATGTGGTACTAAAAGAGTTTGAAGATGTATTTTAGGAGGTACCCGGACTACCCCCGAAGAGAGATATTGATTTCTCTGTAAACTTGATGCCTAGAGCAACTCTAGTGTCAAAATCTCCTTACAGAATGAGTATGTCAGAGATGAAAGAACTGCAATTGCAGCTTGAAGAGATTCTGAAGAAGGGGTATATACGCTCAAGCGTGTCACCTTGGGGTGCCATGGTCCTGTTCATGAGGAAGAAGGATGGGACGTTGAGATTGTGCATTGATTTCAGACAGTTGAATAAAGTAACTGTAAAGAACAAATATCCTTTGTCGAGGATTGATGACCTCTTCGATCAATTGAAGGATGCGAAGATATTTTCAAAGATAGACATCGGGTAGGGATATCACCAGGTAAGGATAAAGAATGAATACATCTGCAAGACCGCATTTAGACCAAGGTATGGTCATTACGAGTTCACAGTGGTGTTGTTTGGGTTGTCGAACGCACAGACTGTTTTTATGTTCCTGATGAATGGTGTATTCAGGGACTATCTAGACAAGTATGTCATAGTCTTCCTGGATGACATTCTGGTGTATTCCAATTCAGAGGAAGAGAATGAATATCATTTGAGGATGGTGTTGCAGGTGCTAAGAGAGAACCAACTGTATGCCAAGTTGAGCAAGTGCTCATTTTATCAGGAGCAGATCCGTTACTTGGGGCATATTATTTCGAAGGATGGGATAGTTGTAGATCCCGATAATATTGAGGCCATCAGAGAATGGTTAGCGCCAAAGAACGTGACAGAATTCAAATTCTTTATGGGTCTAGCGGGTTATTACAGAAGGCTTATCGTAGGGTTCTCAAGGATAGCTCACCCCGTCACTTCCTTGCAAAGGAAGGAGAAGAAGTTTCAGTGGACAGAGGATTGTGAGAGAAGCTTCCAGCAATTGAAGCAATTGTTAACCAGTGCTCCAATCCTAAGGATTGCATATCTGAATGAATATTTTGTGGTGTGCACAGATGCATGCAAAGAAGGATTGGGAGGAGTCCTAAATCAGAATGGATTCGTAATTTGTTATGAATCCAGAAAGTTGAAAGAACATGAAAATAACTATGCCACTCATGATTTGGAGTTGGCATCCATAGTACGCGCTCTAAAGAAATGGAGACATTACCTCATGGGAAGGATGTTTGAACTAAGAACAGACCATAACGGTCTGAAGTATTTGTTTGATCATCCAACCTTGAACGCTAGAGAGAGTAGGTGGCTGGAGTTTCTCTGTGAGTGCGATTTTGATATCAAGCATATCAAAGGGAAGGACAATAAAGTGGTTGATGCACTTAGTGGGAGAGTACACGAATTACATGCTACAACCATTAACATGTATCAAACTGATATTAAAAGCATAAATTTCGAGGCTGCAAATACAAATTTGTAGTACAGGGATTTTGTAGCAAAGCTACAGCAAGGTAAGATGCCACAGAAAGTGGAGAATTATAAATTAGGGGTTGATGGAATACTTCTGTACACGAACAAAATTTATGTACCTAATGTCCAGGACTTGAAACTTACGATTTTGAATGAAATGCATAATGTGCCTTATGTTGGGCACCCTGGATATCAGAAAAATGTGGTAGCAGTCAAGAGCCATTACTTTTGGCCAGGTATGAATAGAGAAATTGTTCAATACATCGCCAGATGTATGGAGTGTCAGGAGATTAAAGCTGAGAACAGACACCAAGCAGGGTTGCTACAACCTTTACCCATTCCTGAGTGGAAGTGGTAAGTGGTGACAATGGATTTCATCACAAGATTGCCCAGAACAGGAAAGCACCATGATTCAATCATGGTGGTGGTGGACAAGCTTATGAAAGCTACCCATTTCATTATGTTAAAGACTACTCACAAGGCAGCGGATGTTGCCGACATCTTTATGAGGGAAGTAGCAATATTGCATGGTATTCCCAAGACAATTGTGTTTGACAGAGACCCGAAATTTACCTCATATTTCTCGAAAGGGTTATTCAAGGGGTTCGGAAGGAATCTGAACTTTAGCATAGTCTATCATCTTGATTCTGATGGGCATACAAAGCGGGTGAATCGAGTAATAGAAGACATACTGAGGATGTATGTGATGGACAAACCATTGAAATGGGAAGACTACCTACACTTGGTAGAATTCGCCTACCATAATGGGTATCAAACATCATTGAAGATTAGCCCATTTGAAGAACTTTATGGAAGAAAGTGCAATACTCTAGTAAGTTGGGATAATCCAGTTGATAGGGAAGTAATTGGGCTAGAGTTGCTCAAGGAAATAGAAGAGCAAATGCTAATAATTAAAAAGAATTTAAAGGTTGCCCAAGACATGCAAAAAAGTTATGTTGATAAGAACAAAACCCACAGAGAGTTTAAAGTGGGTGACCATGTTTTCCTGAAAGTGAAAGCTAATAGAAGTTCACTGAAGCTCGGAAGCTGCTCCAAGTTAGCAGCCATATTTTGTGGGCCATTTGAAATCCTAGAAAGGATTGGGCCAATTCCATATATGCTTTCATTACCTGCATCCATGACTGTACATAATGTGTTTCATGTTTCATTTCTTAAGAAATATATACCTGATGCTAATCATGTAATTGATTGGAATGTGATTCAGGTGGAGCAAGAAGGTGTCCTACAAGTGCATCATGTGCGCATATTGGACTGGAAAAGCAAACAGCTCTAGAATCGAGCCATAGGGCTTGTAAAGGTCCAGTGGAACAGGTACAGTCCTGAGGACACGACATGGGAGCATGAGGATGCTATGAGGGCAGAATACCCGCATCTTTTTGAAAATCTTGAAAATCTTGTTGATGTTGTGTAAAATTTGCACTGAGGACAGTGTAAAAATAAGGGGAGGGGATTGTAATATCCCTCAGTAATGCCCCAGTGATATTATGAATTGTAATCATGTTTTGTAGACTGGTGAGCCGAGTATTGATAAGTTGGTGGGATTATGTGTTTATTAGGCTGGAGAGCCTAAGAGTTAAGGCCATGAGCCTGATTTTTGTATATGTAATTATGCAGATCATTAATATAATATATAAACATTGTTGCATGTCGATCGACCACGAAGAAAGAGTGATGGGGGAACTAAGCTTCCACAGAATGGGTAAGGGAGAGGGGGTTGAAAGGTTGGAAGAGGGGCTAATATTGAGGGCTTAAGTCCTTGAGAATAATATTTTATTATTATTCCAAATATTTGTGACAAACATGTTTTTATCCTAAGTCCTCGGAGAGGCAACGCATGCAGCTCCAACGTGTGCAAAAGGGAATGCATGGAGCTCCAGGAAGACAAGTGTCGACCTGGGCGCATGTGGTTTAAAGCTGAAGTGTCAGCTAAGTTGGGGGTTCGTCCTCCATTATGTCGTCAACTGTCTGAACCATTTGAGTCTGGGTTCATTCTGCCAGTTTTCCCGATCCTTCGTCTAAAACCATGAGACCTCTGTGAACGACCTCTGCTTAATTTTCTTGTCACGCATTCCTGAAAATGAGAACCGGGAAGTCAACCAGGTATTCCTGTGAATCTCATGACCTCTGTATTCGACCCTTGCAATAATCACCCATGCACCTAAGACCCGAAATCTGTGAACTGTTTTGTGTCTTCTGAGGAACCCGACACTTGAGTAATCACCTCAGTGTGTTCTGTTTAGCGTGGGTTGTTTCCATTTTCGGCCATATGCCCATTTTCTATTGTGGTCGTCATCCCTTTGTGAATGAGTGTTGAACCGTGGTTGTTGTCCTCACTTGGCTAGAGCTGAGTCGAGGAGTGTGATGAAGAAGTGGGTTGTCAGGCCCATGGAAGAAGAGGCAGGTTTTCAGGCCTGTGAGTAGCTCTCTCTAGGTGAGAGAGTTTTTTGGGAAGTGGTTTTCTCCCAGAGAGAGTCCAACACCAGCTACAAAGCTCTGAGAATTCATGATCCGACTTGTTGTCGAGACCCAGAGAGGGAAGTGAAGCACCGATGGACTGTGCTTGTGAAGGTGTATACTCCCGGGTGGAACAGGCATGTGGGGAATGAGAGTCTGTGAGTAGTGGGCATAAGAAGGCTCCTGGAGAGAATCCTTTCGGTTGCTCTATGCAATTTTCTTATAACCTCAGCCTAGTCTAGGATTCCCTTGCCTTGGGTGGAGCTTAGTCCCAGCTCAGGGGTGACCCACTACTGAGCGTGATGAGCAATGTGGTCTAAGGCTGGGAGGTTCGTGGAAGGTTTGCACGTGGTTGGTGGAGTTACTATAGTTTCTAAGATAAGTATCATTATGTATTTTAATTTCAACTAAAATGCATGTCTGTGATGCTTGTAATATTATCATGTATTCCGTTGCAATGATATTTACTGTTAATTCCATTATTTCTGAATGTTAGCAGTAATCCTATCATTACTATGTATTGTTTGGTTAAAGGAGTTAATTTGATTTAATATGCATGTTATATATAAATATGAGAATTTTTTCGCGTAGTAGCGTTGTCCGACAGTGGGGTTGATGGTCGGGGACGTTACACCTTCTCTCCCTCTCAAGATATTCATCAAGGGGATCCACTCTCCCCCTTACTCTTCATTCTAATGGCTAAAGGCCTTGGTAGATCTCTCAAAGTTGCAGTTTCCCAACATAAAATCAAAGGGCTCTACCTCCATGGGGAATACCTCCTAGTCACTCATCAACAATTTGTGGATGACACCATGCTTATGGGAATACCCACGGTTCACGAAGCAAAGGATATCAAATAGGTTCTCTTTGACTTCATTGAGGCTTCAGGAACAACCATAAATCAAAGTAAGTCTCAACTCTTTTTTTTCAATACACATATTGCAATCCAACTTAGCATTTCTTTCATTCTTGGCTATCAACGTAGCATCCTCCCCTCAAAGTATCTAGGTGCTCCTCTCACTGAAAATGCCCTTAGAAACTCTACCTAGGAATATTTTCTTACCATAATGGAAAAAAAACTAGCTAATTGGACTTATCGTTCTCTGAACCTCCCCAGTGGCCTTGTCCTCTTAAATTTCGTCCTCCAAGTTATGCCCCTTTGTCTCTTCTCATCCCTTTAAGCCCCCAAATCTATCATCAAAGTTGTTCTCAATATGTAGCATTCCTTTATTTTGGGAAGAGACAAAAAGAACGAAAAAATGGGTGATGGTTGGTTGGGACAAAAAATTTCGCCCAAAGATGGAAGGAGACCTTGGCTTGCGAGACCTCGACACCCTCAATGTGATTCTTGGGGAAAAAAATATGGTGGAGGTGGCTACACAGTAAATATGAACTATGGGGCAATATTTGGAGAAAGAAGTATTTTCTGGAGATTGAATACCACAACCTCATTAGGCTTGTTGGAAATAAAACAGGTTCCATCATTTGGAACACTTATTGTAAAAACAAGCATATAATTCAACAATATTGCTTCTGGGAGGTTCGTAATGGACATCACACTCTATTTTGGGATGATGCCTAACAACAACTCAAAGCTTGGGGTTATATTGATACCTTCCAAACTCTTAAAGAAACCATGATAGAGCATGGAAAGATAACGATATGCCAATACTAGGATGATAATACTATTGATCACCCATGGAAAACCTAGATACCAATAAAACAATGGACCCGGGTGGACAATCATCAACCATGGATTGATTTTTGGAAGCAACTCAAAAATCAGAAGATCAAAAAGCATGAAGTACCTGATAATATAAGATGGGGCCACATGCCAAAAGGTAGATTCAACATCAAGGAATCCTAATCTATTCTTATGAAGCAACATTCTCTTAATCCCACTCATGCCTGGAAACATATATGGAAAAAATATCTTTGACCAAAATTTCCCTCTTCCTATGGCACCTAATAAAAACCAAGATTCTAACATGCGAAAAACTTCAAAAAGGAGGTTGCATTGGTCCTACAATTTGCCTCCTCTATAAACAAGAAGAGGAATCTACAAAACATCTCCTCAACACATGTTGTTTTTCTTCAAAATTATGGGATCTAAGTGTTGCCACCTTAAGAAAATATTCTCACAACATAACCAGCCTCTCAGAAACGATTATTCATTGGGGCCAAACTAACTTTTCCAATCCAATTTTGTCTCGAGCCTGGGATTTGTTGCTAGGATTTCTTCTCTGGGAAATTTGGAAAGAGAGGAACCAAAGAATTTTCAAAGGAAAGAACTAAGAAGCATCTAAAATCTGGACACAGATCCTAAAAAATACTAGAGAAACGATTCTTATAGGAAAATGGTTTGASCAAGATTGGAAATGATTCACCTTTGACTCCATCATCTTCAKCTCTTTAGGCCTCAAGCAATTAGRTTAACAATGTTCTTCTACCTCTCCTCAGAAAGGTCCCATGTCCCTACAATCTTATTCCCCTCCTCCTCCAGGCTTCATCAAACTCAATTTTGATGGCGCTTCCAAAGGAAATCTTGGTCTGGCCAGCTCAGGGGGGGTTTCCGTTCTCATGATGGAAACGTCCTCATAATCTATTTTGAAGAAATTAGCAATGATAAAAAAAACGTCACAGAGCTTCAATCCCTTGAAAAAGGATTAACAATTTCCATCCGAGAGAACTATAGAAAAATTAAGGTTGAAGGAGACTCCCAAATTATTATAAGAATGCTTCGCAACATGTTACATGGGCTACCAATCAACAAGGTTTCTCTAGGTTGGCGTATGGAAAGTGTCTTGGAATGCTTACAATCTCTTATTCCTCACATAGAAGTCATTATTCCCTCCCATGTTCATAGATCAATGAACAAATTGGAAAATGTGATGGCCAATGAAGGAGTCAATCAACTCAGAAGTATCGACCAACATTGGAATTTGCAGAACTCCTTCGTCCCCCTTTGGATTTCCTACAATACCTTGTCTCTCAATGATCTGAGTCCCCTGATTCGTGTGCCAGCTGGAAGCCCTTCCAAAAGAATCAACCCCGTGAATAACACATATATTTTTTCCATGTAAATCTAGGGGGCATGAGGCATCCTCCAACCTCCTCCCAATGCATAACATTAACTCAGAATTAAAGTTGGCCAACGGGTTTGCGCTAGTGACCATGCAAAATCCCTTCAATAGTTATTGCAGGTTTCTCCATAATACCTCGACCATGAAGGCTAGATCTCAGCACTGTCTTGAAGCCATAATTGGTACCCTCAACATAAGCTTGTTGCTTCATTCCGAGCTCAAGATGATGGCCATTCGACTCAACAACAAAATTTTCATCAAGTACGCCTCAGATTGTCATTCAAAGTTTTATGCTGGAAATTGTACGAGGGGAATCATAGCAAGGAAAATGACGAGCTCGACCCCTCATTTTAGTTATAAGCTCCATCGTAGGACCTAGAACTACCATTGGGTTTGGAACATGTGCAAGGTCTATAACTCTAGCACTCTTATCATTCCTCTTCACTCCCTTCATCTTCCAAGCACTCTAATTCAAAGAAATGCAATGGAAAAGTTAGGGCCCATGGGAAGAGGAAGAACTCCCTGAATTCATCCAAGGTCAAGAATTCACAAGGAAGTGACTAATGTAGTGAAAGATTAGTTCAAAAATATTGTGCATGAAACTCAAGAAGACATTGAGAGCCTTGAAAACGATGTTCACCATGAGAGGATGAATACCACGGATGTTGCAGTGGATGCATAATCCATGCCTCTTTTTCTGAACACAGGTTCAACCCATGCCACAAACACCAAATATATCCACATTTTCGATATCTAGTGGCATATGAAGACTCTTCTAGCCAGATCCATTACTTCCATGGATGTTCCTCAAACGAAGATGGCCAGGAAAATTGAATTCATCCAGCTGCAAAATGAGTTGACAGACAAGAAACTCAACATCATGGTTGCCAAGCAAGGCATCATCTTTAGCGTCGATGGAGAGGAAACCACACATGCCCCTCGGGAAGCACCTTCCTCTTCTGTTTAATTTTTTTTATCATGCTATCTCCTTTCTTTAGGAGATATGACCATAGTATGAAGAACTTCGATCCTCAAACTTATTACAAAAATTTGGACAATTTTTGTAATAAGTTCTGGGACAATTTTTGTAAAATTTTTATGGACAGTCTTTCTTTTAATATATCTTGGGCAGTAAACCCGATGAAGAATTTGTTCTGCCGTTGGATTGGTTTCCCATGTGGCATCCCAACAGTAAAACATATGTAATTATATTTTTTGCCTTTTTATTAATATAGTGTCATTAGTTTACAAAAAAAGGGGGTTTTAGTGTATAATCAAGGTTTAATTTGTGTTTGCTTATTAATTTAAGATGTAATGAACATTTATTTAAGTTAATTTATGTATATTTTAAAGTATACACATAGCCTTTAATATTAATTACAATCTGAATTTTTGATATTAAATTAAATCTTAATAAACTATTAATTTGAGTTTATTAATATTATTAGAATTATTATGGTTAAGGTGTTTTTTTATGCAATAAGTTAATTAGTGCATAAGCTCAACCTCTTTTTTATTGATTTTCTTCACTAAATTTGGTGGGAATTTTGATGGAAGTTACAATTCCACTTGATTGATTGGAACTTTGATCATGAAACTTAGCCCTTAAAGGTTGTCAAGATTTTGAAAAAAATGAGTACATCAAGACAGAACTTTGCCTCATCAGAAAAAATTAAACTCAGTAAAAAGATTGAGTTTGTCCACTTATTAACTCACTCCTTTCCTTATAAGAGTATATCGCTTCATGTTAAAACTTATTAATCAATACTATTGATTTTAAAATAAACATCCATTAACTTGTCATATTATTCACACTCCACTAGTTTTCTAGAAAACATAGGGTCATCACCCATTTCACGAATCACTACATTCCAAGGTTCTAGGCTAAGTTGAAGCCCATCTTCACATGTCAACCATGTCAGATTTTTTGGAGTCGAACATTGTTATAATTGAAGGTTGATGAGTTGTTCTAAGCTCAAAGGTGTAATTGAGTTAATGTTAGTGTTGTTGAATTGATTTTGTCGAATAAGAAGGTTGATGTCCACACAAATAATTTAACTAATGGGATAAAGGATGTGAGATGCCCAAATCCGAGGAGCACAAAATACCAAAGGAATATAAGGTCTGAAGATGCCACCAAAGGAATATACGAGGTCAGAAGATGATCGAACCTATGTTGATATGAATTACAAATCCCATTTATCATCATCATGTACAAATTCTTCTTTGATGAGATATACTTATGATATTTCTTTGTGCTTTTATTTTTTCTAAGATTATAACGAGGAATCAATGAAAAGTGTATATAAAATATGTATATTATAGCCGTCATCCATAAATTGTGGGATATTGGTATTATTGATGTGGGTGTATTGTTGGATTAGTATAATCCACAATTTCATGTTTGAGAAACCATAACAACCACTAATAGGTACTTTAAAATAGTACATGGATAAATTTAATCTTTTTAGTAAGTCTATTTTTTTATTTTTTAGTCAGGTAAAGTTTTATCATGATTTACTCATTGTTTTCACATTTTGTTAATCTAGGCTATCTTAAAATGGGACAAAACCTTAAAGGCAAAGTTTCATAGTCAAAGTTCCCATCAATTAGGTGAAACTATGACTTATAGCAAAATAATTTAAGAGATAATTTTTACCAAAAAGAGAGTGATCTTATCCACTTATTAACTTGCTCTTTTTCCCACCATTCCATTAAATCAAGGCATATATGAGTTAGGGAACATTGTGATTAAGTTCTCAACGATTTCAAATTGTTTTCTTTGAATGTTGATACAATTTCAAGGGATTAAGAGGCGATCCTAGTATTGGACTTGTGGGTTTGCGCAAGAACTTCCTTGTGAGATGGTGTACAAACATAAAAGAATGTTCTCCTACTACCTTATGGACTTCTTTATTCCCAACAAAATGGATCTCTTTGGGGCGATGGTACCTTTTCATCTGCATCGAATTTCACTACTTTGTATTAAAATCCTAAAATCATCGCATGGTATTTTATGGGAGTGATCAATATAAGTGTATTGGGGGCAATCCCCTCAATATTTATTTCCACCCGGAATTAGTTCCATGGAAATTTACAATGTGAGTCAACACAAGCTAGATCTCGTGTTATAGTTCATTGGTATTTGGGGAGGACTTGAGGGTTCCATTCCTATCAAGAGATCTATGCTTTCACTAGTCATGGTACCTAGGCTATTTCTGTTGGATGATGTCTACTAAATCTTGTTTCTCATATGACCACCAAATCCTGATGATGTCTACTAAACCTTGTTTATCATATGACCACCAAAACCTAAAATGTTTCTATGGAAAAATATAAATAAGTATTCAAACACGAATCAAAGTACTAAGCCCAAGATAATTAGTTTCATGTCAATTTTCCAGTGAATCAATACAAGTGAAATGATGGTTAGAACTTGAATGGATCCCATGGAAATACAAGTTATATTAGTACACAATCTCAAATTACCTCTTAGCAACAACATTAATAATTGTTACTGCATGATTATACAACCACCAAACTTATTCTCTTTTTTATCTATTACCTATTATGTCATGAATCTTGTCAAAGAAACTATTATTTTATAGATTAGATGCACACCATCTTAGCTCTTGTTTAGAGTGTATTCACGTCATTCATTTTTCAATAACCCTTTGACCATTTAGGGTGTGGTTTATTGGTTTGGTATGGGATCTTATCATACAAATGGTTTAGAGTCAAATCTTGATGGGTGTAAAGTTCTTATGCAGTGTGAGGTTGTTTGAACTTGCAAAGTTGGTATTATTTCATACTGAGAAGGATTTAACATAATAAGATTCTGATAGAAGAACACTAATCTTATTGAAATCATATCAACATTGAGTATGGTGCAATCTCAACACTTTACAAAAAAATAGAGATAATATAGAATTCGTTGTAAACTTTGGAAATGGTTGGCAATTTGGTATGAATTAATGTCAGATCAAGGTAGTTTAACTCTTTATTGAAAGTTATAGTCCCTGGAAAGGCAAGGACTAATAAAGGAGTAGAGGTTTGATTACCATTAGATCATGATAGGAAGGGACACATAGGGTACAAGTGGAATTTTGGGGTTGTGATTTCCAAAGGACACAATCATCTAAAACTCTCTAGCAAGTGTGTTGTCAATGCTACATGAGGGAAAGGTCAGTCTCAAATTTCATCAACAAGTCATTTGGAGAGAGATTGTTATTATTAATCATGTAGTTAAGAGCCAACCCTTATCAAGAATTATCATATAAGAGACAAAACGAAACATGGCAATATGACCCACAATTTTAAAAAATTGGCTCTCCTCTTTTTCTATAATGTATTAGCCACTCATTTTCCTTCGAAATTACCCTTTCCCACTTAAAGATATGTTAATGTAATTCATTATGTATTTCTATTATAATTCATTAACATGTGATTTCAATATAAATTCATGACATATTATGTTGAGGATACAAGGCAATCACATTGAATAACTAAGATGGTGATATATACAAGGGAGATAACCAATAGTTCATATTGTGATCCGGATTATTTTTGAAATGAAATGAAAGCAGAGATATTACAATGAAATACACATAAAAATTGCAAGAAACAGAGAAATAAAACAATACATGATTTCTATTAATGAAAGAAATGTACAAAGACTGTAAAAATATAGAGTGGAAGACTCGCTAGAATGGTGGCAGCTTTATCTCTGAGAAGAGATGTGACAACTATGCTCATTCATAAGAAGATGATTACAATGAGGCTCTAAAGGCTTTTTTATGATAAACATGAATGTTGAAACCCTAGACATACAAAAACCTAACCCTAGGAGATGAAGCGCCAAAAGTCATGTGGGCCCCATTGGGGTAAGTTAGTGCATTGACTTCCCAGGGTCGTAACTTTTGCATAAGATCTTCGTTTTAGGTGCGTGATATCCCATTGGAAAGGTGTTTTAGAGAAATACGCATTATGTCATCAAACCCTGACTCCATTTAAATTTTGACTGTGGCAAGCCAATAAAACACTATTTAGAGCCCCAAAACGGCCCCGAAAATACAAAAAGATGTATTGACATGAAAAATTCCAAAATAAGCCAATTGGAATAGGTGGGTGGCCACCAATATCCACTTGGATGTTGTGTAGGGCTTTATGATAGCCCCGTAAGTGCATAACCTACAATTACAGAGAAATGCCCCCATTACAAAGAAATGTGATGAACTGGAAACTGTCAAGATGAGCCAATTGGAATTTGGAACATGTGGGTGGCCACCAATATCCACCTGGATCAATCATCCCCCCTTAGGAAGAAATGGTCTCCATTGTGTTGAGTTCCCGGGGAAGAGGGGAAAGAGTTTTCTGAATCTAAATCTTGGTGAGCTACGTGCCTTGTTGGAGAAGTTGCGTTGATTGGTCTGTAGAAGGTTGTCACGAACCTGTTGCTGGTGGGGTTGAATTTTTTCCACCAACCTGTTGTCTCTGGGATTGGCGGGGCATTGTGTAGGCACCATTGTAGGTGAAGAAATAATATCTTCTCTCTCTTCTGCAATCTTCTTCTGCTGGATAGAAGGTGATGAGGTTGCATTGGTTGTAGTGGCCTTCTATGCATCCTTTGAACAAACTGCAAAGAGGATAAATTTTGCAATATGAGAGATTACCTTGCAACATTGTTTTGGTGGAACAATAGTTGGAACTATCTTTGGTATCCTGTAGAGCTGACCCCCTAGAGTAATAATGACACTACAGGGTCAAGACTCATAAACAACATGACGTTTTCACATATATGGTTGGCCCAAAACAAAATCACAAACATCAAGAGGGGAAACATCACACACTACCTCATCCTTGAAGGGTTGGATGTCATAGGACATGAGGCACTATTGGTTGACATCGAGATCTCATCCTTGGTGAAGCCACCCAATGTTGTATGGTTGCGGGTGTGGTGTTGTCGAAAACCCCAACTGTTTGACGACCTCAACTGATATGAGGTTCTTCTGGCTACCGCTATCAACAATGAAATGCAATGGGCTCCCCTTCATCCACATCTGTGAATGGAAGAGGAGCTCCCCCTCTTCAAGATTGTTGGATGCAGACCAAATCAGAAGGAAAGGCTATTTTTGGAGGAGAAGCATGCAAGAGGAAAAAGGCAGCTGGAGGGAAAAGAAGCACGTGCACATTCATGGAATACCTAATGATGCTAGGGTTATGGGTTTTGTAATGCATTGTAATGGATGGTGAGCCGAAGACATAAATAAGTAGTACTTAGGAGAGGGAGGAGAGGACAGAAAATGAAAAAGAGAGGGACAAAGAGGAAGAGAATTGTAAGGACTATATGAGTCATTAAGCTGGTGAGATAGAGAAGGCATGAGCGACTCGATCCTGAGGGCTAGATCGCAGGCTGAGGATCCTGGTGCGATCTAGTCAGCCTCGCAGGGATCAAGGAGCCTGTGGTTGAGAGGAGGAACTAAGACTATAACCACAAGCGGTGTGATATCTTTCTAAACGATAATAAAAGCATGAGAGCCGGATCTTTGTGGATGTATCCCAGGAGGGGGTGAACCACAGTAACACTATGTTATGTGAATGTATGAATGTGTCTTTGTGTCTAAGTAGTTGATGAATGTTGAATGAATGAAGTAGCTAGTAGATATGGTATTTTACATGCATGCATAGAATGAATGTTATAACTAGATGTTAAATGGACTGAATAAAGGTTACGATGCACAAACATAGATCTCTCTCAATCTCAGGTTGCAAACACTTGCGTATTGCAACCACCCATAGAGCTATCTCAGGTGATACTGCCCAGTGCACTCTGTGTACTGCGTTGCCTTATGGGTTACCAGAGGGGCCGATAGTCTTTAAGGGATTTTTTTGGGAAGCTTCTTAGTTCTAAACCAGGGTCAATCTATAATGGTCAATGAGAATCAAAATCATAATCCCTCAAGACCAATAAGAGTAGATAGACAGAAGGAAAAAAACAACAAGGATCTACTGGTTATTTTGGTTGAATTATTGCAGTCGTGACAATAGCAGTAGGGTATGCGTCCATGATCTGTATGTTTACAATATTTTTTGGATCATATTCTGAATTAGGGTTCGTCTCCTTGTATTTAATCTCGACCACCAATGACTGTTTCGAGCGACATTCATCGGTGTTGTGCCAGGGAATTTTGTGGAAGCCGCACCACTTCCTAGTGTCATTCTTTGTCTTTCCTTTACCTTTCTTTTCCCGTGCCTTGGACTGGTTGTCAGAAGGATGTTGGTTAGGGCCTTCTTTACCATGCTTTGGTTGTTGTGGATTTGCAGACCCGAACTCTCATTTGTTCTGGTGCCTAAATTTTTGCTCAATTTTGAAAACATATAGATAAGAAACTCCCAATGATGAGATGTTTAGGAAATCCATTTCGGTTTGGATGTACCTATGCAGATCCCCATGGTATTTCAGAACCAATTCCGCTCAGAGTATTTGATACCCATCTTAGTGCACAAGGTATGGAAAGTATTTGTGAACTCCGACATTGTTTGACTCTTCTCTTGCTGCAGTGTGGTCCATCTCATGTACTGGTCTTTATAGTTATCAACATGGTAGTATTGTTCCTTGACCACATCCACAAAAAAATACCAAGTGGGCTCGACCCCATATATTCCAGATTCCTCTGTGGAAATTTTCTCCCAGTAAGTTTCTCACCAATGTTTGACATGGGGGAGAGCCTTGAGGAGTGCGAAGGTGATATTTTACCTGTCAGAAAAATTGTGAATAGAGAAATAACCTTCTAGCAGATTTAACCATTTTTCTAGGGCATCTGCATCTATCTGACCTTCAAATACGAGAATATCAAAATTAACTTGTACCTTGAAGGGAGAGGTTCCTACAGAGTGGTTGCTTGATGAAGATGCACATTTTTCTATCGGCATGCATTGAAGGATGTGGGCAAAATTCTCCATCATTTTGTCCCTCTATCGCGCGAGAGTTTTCTCAAGCAATAGGTTAATATAATCTTCTGCTCCGTCATTTTTATTTTCTGCCACCATAGAGGGTTTCTTGGGCGTGCGAGAACGATTTTCCTCAAGAGCTACAAGATCGAGACCCAACTTTCTATACTCGGATCTCGTCGGGGACATGCACTAAAAAATGATCAAGAGCAACATGCTCTAATACCATTGATCTGGATTATTTTCGGAACGAAATGAAAGCAAAGATATTACAATGAAATACACATAAAAATTGCCAGAAAAAGAGAAATACAACAATACATGATATCTATTAATGAAACAAATGTACAAAGACTGTAAAAATACAGAGTGCAAGACTTGCTAGAATGGTGGTAGCTTTATCTCTAAGAAGAGATGTGACGACTACGCTCATTCATAAGAAGATGATTACAATGAGGCTCTAAAGGCCTTTTTATGATAAACATGAATGCCAAAACCCTATACATCCAAAAACCTAACCCTAGGAGATGAAGCACGAAAAATCATGTGGGCCCCGTTGGGGTAAGTTAGTACATTAAATTCTCAAGGTCATAACTTTTGCATACGATCTCCTTTTTAGGCGCGTGATAGCCCGTTGGAAAGGTATTTTCAAGAACTACAGATTATGTCGTCAAACTTTGACTCTGTCTACATTTTGACTGTGACAAGCCAAGAAAACATTGTTTAGAGCCCAAAAACAACCCTGGAAGTACAAAAAGATGTACTAACTTGAAGACTTCCAAAATAAGCTAGTTGGAATAGGTGGGCGACCACCAATATCCACCCGAATGCTATGTAGGGATTTAAGACTGTCCGTAAGTGCATAAACCACAATTACAAAGAAATGTCCCTATTACAGAGAAACATGCTGAACTGAAAACTGTCAAGATGAGCCAGTTGGAATTTGGAACAGGTGGGTGGCCACCAATATCCACCTAGATCATATTGGAACTTCTATCTTGGAATGCTTAATAACAATATTCACAATATTCTTAATAAGTGTAATGGTTGGTAATACTTTTCTCATTCACTCACTAAAGAGTTCTTTCATAATTTTTTCAAGTATATTACACATCATTTGATTTGAAGTTAGAAATTTAAATTTGTATTTCTTTTATAACAAGTTTAAAGAAGAAAATTAATATTGCTAAAACAAAAACAAAATCTCACAAGTTTCATAGTGAAATTGGGCATTGGACAAAACCTAAAACACATAGGAACGAAAGAATTTGTATTTTTTGAGATAATAAGAAAGTAAAGGATGAAAAACATTTTTGTGATAATAAGAATGAAAAGGATGAAAAACACTTTATCTTAGTATAAACTTCCTATGCACACATAAAATCTTGATTCTACAAAATTTGTAACACTAATTATCTTTGTAACTTGTTAACTCATGAAAACTAAAGAGAACTAGGAAAGTTTCCTTGAAATCTTACTTATCATTAAAACAAAATGTTAAAAATAATCAATTAAATTTGGAATTAAATGAAAAATATGGAATTCCAAAAAAAACAAAAAACCCAATTATGATGATGTACTCACAATAAAATTGTTCCAATTTAAATGAAATATATGTTTCATCATTAAAAAATTTAAAATTCCATAGAATAAGGTTGGTTTCAATGAATAGTAATGATAATCTTTATTGATGAATTGTCATTGTCATTTAATATTACAAAATAATGTAAACAATAAATAATATAAGTTAAATCACTTCAGACTTCCACGTTAATAAAATACCATTATATATACGTTAATAAAATACCATTATATATACGGGTGGCAGGTATGAGGGGGGTCATTTTGGACCCATAGGGAAATCTGGAAAATTCATTTTCCTAGGGTTTTAGAAGCACAACAAGCAATCAAGTAGAGGCTTACACTTTGCACTAGGGTATCCTCCTAGCAAAAAAATCTATTTTGAATTCCTTGATCATCATAGGGGTTTCAAGTATAATTATCAACATAATGGTCTCAAAGAGAACTCTATCCGATAGAAAATTAGCTTCGATCATCACTCGATTTCAAAAGGAGATCAATGGCCTACACATGATCTTGTTTCACCAAGTTTTTCGAGAGTTTAATCAACAAGATGATAAGTTGGCCAACAAAGCAATTTCCTACAAGATTAGTGTCATTTGGAAAAAGGATGAATGGAGCTTACACCCAATTCCTTAATAATCCAAAGTTTCTATGGGGAGGAAACTTATTAAGGTCATTAATAGTCACTTATCAATCAACAATCATCAACATATCTCATGTAAGTGGCCCATATTCTAAAGGATGGGCATTTCCTGCTCTCGCATGTTAGAAGTTAAGATTGTTGAGTCATTTGAACCCTCTATTGAAATATTGATTGTAATTGTGGGATTGTGAATCATCGATGGGAAGGCGCTAGCAGGGATGAAGATTTGAGGAAGATTTGGAAAGCATTAGTAAGACATGAGGAAGATTTGGAAAGAATTAGTAAGACTTTCACTTAGCCTTTGGCTATTCCTTTGGAACTTCATCCTATCTAAGTTTATGTTTTTTTACAGAAAAAAAGGGGGAAATTATATTAACAAAAGACATTTGAAATGCCAAAGAGTTACAAGGATTTTCAAAAAGATTCCAAAATTCCAAAATTTTCTCTGCGGAGCTCACTGTCTACTATCAATCTTCTCCTTACCAGATCATTTCTAGCTTTCAGAGATACATAATTTCCCCTATATACTCTACAAAAGATTCCTAAAATGCATATACAAAAATAAAACACAGTGAGCTCTTAGCTGGCTGGAGATCCATCCTTCCCTTGCTCCTCCTCTGGGACTGGAGCATTCAAGTCGAGCTGCACTGGAATTTCACCTGGGGATGAAGCAGACTCGAATTGTTCAAAGATGGTTGGTGCAGGATCAGTGTTGTTGCCATGTTGTTCTTTGAGGGACAAAGTTGCCAACTGGTTTCGGGGGGATGAACATTCGTCTTTTAGTTGGGCGATATCCTTCCTCTGCTGCAAAGACTCTTCCGTAGCTATCAACAGATGATTTGAGACACCCCAAAACTGGATTTGCAGAGAGAGGACTTGATTACAAATTTCCTCCAATTCGGTTTCCATGATCGTGGTCCAAACTCATGTGAGATAAGCCATCAACTGAATGAGAAGTCATCTGCATACCTTGAATAAGTGCGATCGAGTCGGATGGGAAAATCATGGGGCGTGTCAAATAAATGTGGAGATGATGTCCAGGGAAAAGGTCAAGTGTTGTCACAAGTGAGCGGTGGTAAACATTAATCCTCCCACAAATTTTTATTTGATTCCAATCCATGGATCGACGAACCCCTTCATACCCTTGTTTTCTCAAACCTTCGTTAATGCCTCAGAAGTATGGGCTACCGAAACTTATGAAAAACAATTGCAATTGTGTTTCATGGGATAATCTTGAGAGCTTGAGATCCATTCAACAATAAAGCCCCTTCATGTATTCTTATAGCGATATTGTCCTGACTGTCCGCTTCTTTGTTGTTCTCCCATAACACATGAAAGAATTGTGTGAGAACGAAGTTGCTTAACTCCAAAACTGGATCCTGTTTAGAATGGATTTTAACTGTGAGTTTTTAGGATGAGTGCTATTCCTAGCATGTTTGATAATCAATCTTGAATACCCATATACAAATAAGGAGGTGATACCTTCAGCTTTGGCTAGCAGAAGGCCTTGGAGAAGCCCATAAGCCTTTCCCTGATTATTTGTAGAGGATCCTATGTTCCAAGAAAATGTGAGCTTTCTTTTTCCTTCTAGGTCAAAGAGAACCCCTCCCGCACCTGCCGCACCAAACTTGTCTAAGTTTATTGCAAGGTGTGAGAAAGGCGATTTTATTTGTTGACATTGGCTCTTGGTTTTTAAATGCATTATGTGTGTGGTTGGTATTGGGTGTTTGACTCTATTTGTCTTGATATGCCTTTTGTATTTTTTTTTCTTTCAAAGTCTTTTTAGTACAAGCCCATCTATCTTCTTGGTTTTATTGTGCTTATTATATTTCCTCTTATCAGTGAAATCTTTGTGGTCTACTTCGATCCCTAGTCCTTTAGTTTCCTTATATTTTTGTCTTGGAAATATTTGGTTTAGTTCCTTACTCTAGTTTCAGTGGAAAAGACCCCCTTCATTGACTTCTGGAAACATGGATTTCTTAAGGATTTTTTCCCTGTGCACTAGGTCAAGTCTTGGGAAGTTTCACATAGGTTTTGGTTTTTTCTCTGGCTTGCCAGCAACATGGATTACATGGAAGCATAGGAATTCTAAAATATTTTGAGAAATCATGAATCAATACAGTGTAATAGAACCTCTATACTCTCAATGAACTCCAAGTTACACTAGAATGATCAGTGCAATTCCCATACTACAATAATCATGAATACCCTTATCCAACAGAAGCAATCAATTAATGAATTGGATGTCAAGTGCAACATGTTAATGAATATGATGATAAACTTAGCAAAGATTCACAATCAATGACCTATAATCATAGAATGTTTATAAAATTAGTCCAATACAGTTAAAGGAAGAAGACATAGTGCATCAGATGTTAGAGGATATGGACCTTAAGAGTCATAATTCTCAATCATGAATACCATTATCTAACATAAGCAAACAATTAATGAATTTGAGGTCAAGTGCAACATGTTAAGGAATATGTTGATCAACTTAGCAAAGATTCACAATCAACGACCTCTAATCATAAAATGTTTATAGATTTAGTCCAGTAGAGTTAAAGGAAAAAGACATAGTGCATAAGATGTTGGAGGATATGGACCTTGAGAATCATAATTCTCAATCATGAATACCCTTATCTAGCAGGAGCAAACAATTAATGAATTGGAGGTCAAGTGCAACATGTTAAGAAACATGATGTTCAACTTAGTAAAGATTCACAATCAACTATCTCTAATCATAGAATGTTTATAAATTTAGTCAAGTAGAATTAAAGGAAGAAGACATAGTGCATCAAAGATGTGGAGAATATGGAGAATATGAACCTTAAGAATCATAATTCTCTTCCAACCAATGGAGGATATGGACCTTGAGAATCATAATTCTCTTCCAACCAATCAAGGAAAGGAAAAAGCAATCAACCACCATGTTTTCTGATAGTTTCAATGAACAATTAAAATATTATGAGTTTTTTTTAAAAGTTATATACCTATAATTTTTTTAGCAAGAATTATTGTAATTACGCCGAAAGGCGTATACCTATTGGAGATGGTCACAATTAATCACCTTTTAATCTAAAATTCTAATCTGATGGCTAACAATTGAAGATGCTGGCATATTTTTAGTCGTCCTCCCAAATCAATGAATGTGATTTACTCTTCATAACTTCCTTGTATTTTTGAATGCATGAGTTAACCTGTTTACTTTTTAACATTTACCTAATCATATTAAGAAATTACTGTACCACCATATGATTGCCACATTTAACTGATTAACCTTTGGAATTACCACATTTGAAATTAACTTTTGGATTTTCTCAGCTCTATGTGCGTTTCAGCTGTCCGTGTGTTTCATATTGGATCATCGAGCCGTCTTATTCCATTATTCAATTCACAGCGGTGTACTGGAGTGTTGTCCATCCAGATAACCGAGACTTACTATCTCTTTTTCCTTCTAGGTTTTTACTATCTCTTTTTCCTTCTAGGTTTGATACACAGCTGTGATTAGCACTTTTATATTGTTGATTCAATCATGGCGATAACTATTTCACCTCGCCTCACTCTCCCTCTTTTACTACTTATTTCGCTCCAGGTATTCTTAGTATCATTCTCATTATCCTATCCTCATCCCCATCCCGCTGATGATAGTTATTACAATTATTTGAATTCGTTTTTTATGGTGAGTCGTGTCCTATGGCCGAACAAATAGTAAAATCAATAGTGGAGAAGGCCGTGATGAAAGAAGCTTGAATGGGGCGGACTTACTTACTTACTCAGGGTTCATTTTCATGATTGCTTTGTCCTGGTAATTAATCTCCATTATTTTCGTTATCCAGATTGATCTAATTATTAACTATAAATTCCAATCATATAAATTTTTACTGTGTTGGGAATTTTAGATTTTTAGTGTGTTGAGAATTTTATCAGTCAAAACCTTTCTGCGTTCACCAACCACTTTGCGGCTATGCTAGTATAATATCTGTAAACTTGTGTAATTTTTTCTTTAAAATTTTGGAAAGCCGTCGTCGTTCATACCCGGAAACTTAAAATAAACGCAAACTATCATTTCTTTAATGACCCGCGTATAATATTTTGTTAAAAGAAACGCGAACTATTGATTAGTAAAAAACAAAAATAAAAACTAATGACAACATCATTTTTTAATAATTTGAGATGGACATGGATTTAAGGAACCACATGTGAGAATGTGAACGTCATGTGCGTGACGAAACATAAAAGATGAATTCGTCATGTCATGCATATCTTCGTGAATGGACATTATGTTGAAAAATCAATTCATTGTCTTTGTTTGATTTAAGTAACTTTGAATCAAATAAACCTATATATATATATTCTCTTTATTTATGTATATTTATTTAATAATTAAAATATGAAATATGTGTTAAAATTTTAAACAATAATAAATTTATATATATATAAAATACCAAATATGTGTTAAAAGTTTCAACAATAATAAAAAATAGTGATTAATAAAAAAATAATGATTTTTTATAAATTTATGTTATAAGATTTTATTGATAAAAACTAAAACATAAAATAATTAAACAATGTTTATATTTATTATTTATATATTAATTATTTTAAAATAAATAAACATTAATACATATTGTAATTATTAAAATATATAGAAACAACATATAAATATTTTTTAATTAAAAAAATGAAAATTGCGTTTTCTAATCATTGTATTGTATTATTGGACAAAGTCACTTACACTCTTTACTTTTACACATAATGGTATTTCATGGATGCTTTTTCAAAGTCACTTACACTCTTTACTTTTACACATAATGGTATTTCATGGATGCTTTTTCAAAGTACCTTTAGTTAGATCATTGTATGAGAATCTACTTTTTAATATCATTGGAGAGACAGAATGTTTTCACAATTTACAGTGTTTTTTTAATAAATTATAAATGATGCAAAGTTTCATTCATTAGAGTCTTTTAATGCATAATTTCATGGTTGATGCTTGGGAAGGCATTGACATGAATGTTGGATGAAGTATAACGATAATTAGGATTAGAAACTTTCATTTTTGAAATTAGAGGAGAAACTCTCATTTTTGAGATGAGAGAAATGAATTTGGAATAATGATTAAAGTAAAAAAAGAATGTTGGATGAAGTATAACGATAATTAGGATTAGAAACTTTCATTTTTGAGATTAGAGGAGAAACTCTCATTTTTGAGATGAGAGAAATGAATTTGGAATAATGATTAAAGTAAAAAAAGGGTGAGAGTGGGAAAAGACAACGAGAAAATATTATACTAATAATAATAATAGCTTCACATTGACATAGTCTTTACCTTATACAGTGAAACATGATGTTTGATTATTTGATGAAATCAACATAATAAAATTAAATTTTAGGATAATGTTTTAGAATTTTTGTGTCTTATCTTATATATATATTTTTAAACTATTGGATTTGAAATCTATTGATTATATTCCATGAGCTTTACTAACTTTTTTATGTATAATTGGGAAGATTATTTAATAATATAAGTGGAAAGATCTTATTGGCAAGATGTGAATGGCATTGACAAAATTTGATGATATATAAGTCGAAAGATTTTATTGGTAAGATGTGAATGACATTGACAAACTTTGATGAAATAATTATGTATAAGTGGGAAGATTTTATTTGTTGAGGCCTTTTTCTCCAACTATTTTAGATATCAAAATCTTTGTTGAATATATGTTTGTTGATGAGTTCTCTGTTGGTACATCTTATATCATTGTTCCTATAGTTTGTAGTTATTTTCTCAACACTTTAGTCGTCAACCAATGCCTTGTCGATGATTGCTATGGGTGGTATTTTTTTTTATCAATAAGATGCAAGTGGACCTAGGTAACTTTGTTGGCATCACTATGCAAAAGTGGAAAGATTGGGATCCTACTAGTTACATGTTTCTCTTACAACTATTATGTAGTTAAGGGTTTTGTCCAATGTTAGTTTGTTGGTGAGCTCTTGATTTTTATAGTTCTCTTATCGAAAATTTGGTTGTCAGTTTGGGCATTATGGGTGGCATTTTTCCCCCATGTCATAGACATAGTGTTTACTTCTTGTTTGTTGAGCACAAGTTGTTCAGGACAAGAAAATATTTGGTTAGTATCACTAGATTGAAGGTCTTGTGTTGGACATGTTGAATCTTGGTTTTCCTTGAAGTTTACTCCAAGTCATTGCTGGTGAATTTGTAGAGCATTAGGCATCATTGTTGTGTTGAAAAAAGACACAAAACATTACTCATTTTCTCAATTTTTTTGTGCCTTCTTTCAACACTTCTTCCACTAAGCAAATAAAACACATAATGCAATGCTCAAGGCCCATTACTCAACAGGGAGAGAAGATCAATTCCTCCACAAAAAAAGGTATAAATTTGTAACCCAAACTTTTAGCAAAGGATTGGGCAAGGTCGTCACAAGAAATATAAAAAAACGAAATGCTCATCGACCAGTGGATGGTACCCAACAAAAGGCTCCATAGCTTACAAGTAAGGAAAATAGAACCCAAAGATGGAAAATTGTCTAAGTAATAGATTTTTCAAATCACCAAGGTGTGCAAAGTCTAATGGTTGCATTAAAGCACCTGATTATATTAGATCTTACAAAGATATAGTACTAAAGGTGCCATTTGATGTGTACTGGATGATTCACTTATGAAATCATCATCCATGAAGATAGAACTCCATAATATCCATATTAAAATGATAACATTTATTAATATGGATATATTATATTCCGCTTGAAGATTTATAATTTATTTGTCAATTTAACAATGATGTAAATACCATTTTCTTTGAAGGTAATAGTTATGATAAAAAATAATAATTCAATAACCCCTTTTACTATTAATTTAGAGGAAACACTTACTTTAAAAAATGATAAGGATAAATCTTCTTTTCCTTTTAATACCACAATCCATGGTTACTAAAATTTCTTTAATAACCTTTATTAAAATGACAATAGTGAGGTGTACCTACAACCTAGTATGATAAAGATGTTGTCATGCGAGTAATGCTCACATGTCAGTTTCAAAAACAATATAATACTTATAATAAATAACAACAATAATAATATATGTGTAGATTTTAACCTTGTAGAACAAATTACTGCAAATAGATTCTTAATAAAAATTAGAAAAGATACAATGACACACACACATTACATAGAGATTTTATCCTAGAAATCCAAACTGGAAAACCAACAACCTGTTTAGAGCCGCACCTCTAATCTTGTATTCATTACATCTTCATTGTTTACAATACAATACATATATAAGATCCCACAACATCTAAAACCCTTAATCCATTGAACCGGATTAGACAAAAACCCTAATTCCTAAACCAGAATTAGAAAACCATTGGTGAAAACCATGTGTCGAAAAAACCACTAAAAAAAAGACGCAAAAAATTCCCAAAAAGAAAAAACAATTGGGGACACTGCCCTCGAACCACCTAGGAAAGGGGGGGCTAACAACCCCCCTGCACATTGTAGATTTTAACCTTGTACAATATTTTACTGCAAACATATTTTCAATAAAAGAACAAAAATATACAATGGAAAATACACATATTACATAGAGATTTTCCCCTTGGAAACCCAAACCGGGAAAACCAACATATTCTATATTCATTCATAGTGATACATTGTTTACAAGACAATATACATATAAGAGCCATCGACATCTAAAACCCTAACCCAATGACCTTGATTAGTCAACAACCCTAATTCCTTAACTGAAAATAGAAAACCATCATCAAAAACCATGTGCCGAAAAACCACCCAACAATGGACACAAAAATTGAGGCGACATGAAAAACGAGGAAACAATGTGACACGTTTCTCGAGGTAAAAAAAATTCTCTAGGGCATGTCCCCGAACCATGCGCATGGGGGCTATCGCCACCCTACAATGAAAGCCCTTAAGGGGGGGCCTATTGGCCCCCCCTCTAACCCCCCTACACGCTCGACGCAACGTAGCACACACTGAAACTAGTCGTGCAAAGAATATAACACATGCTCAACATTCTCCCACTTGTTGTTTTCTTTGGATAAAGGGGGTTATAGGGTTACTTAGTCAACAATCCAGGGCAAAAATGCCCATGGATCCTCTACACCAAGAGAACTTCTCAGTGCTCACAAATTTTGTTAATGAATTTGCAACATTCTTCAAAGTGTCCACCTTTATCAACACCACTTTCTTTTCTTCAACCATGTCTCTCACAAAGTGCTATTGAATATCAATATGCTTTGTCTTTGAATGATAAGTCGGGTTCTTTGCCAGAAAAATTGCACTCTAACTATCACAATCTATCCTTGCAAATTTTTGTACCAACCTAATACCTGAACACAATATTTGTAACCATACTTCTTCCTTACTTACATGGGTGGTTGCCATGTATTCAACTTATGTAGTTGAAAGTGCCACTACAACCTGTATTTTACTCATCCAATTGATTTCTCCTCCAAACAGGTTAAACATATTCCTGCTTGTAGATCTCCTACTGTCCAGATCTCCAACCCGGTCTGCATCCACAAAACCATGTATGTCCAACACTCTATCCAATCCTAGTATTCCTTGGTAGCAAAATCCATAGCTAGAAGTGCCACACAAATACCTGAAAACCATTTTTACTATTGTCCAATGCTCCTTCCCTAGTTTTGACATATACCTACTCAAAACTCCCACTGCATGTGCAAAGTCCGATCTAGTACAGACCATTGTATGCATCAAACTACCAACTCCGCTCACATATGGAACACGAGACACATCCTCCTCCTCTTCCTGTGTCTTGGGACACTGATCCACATGTAACTTTAAACCAACAGGAATAGGGACCTTGATTGGTTTACATTCTTGCATATTAAACCTCTGCATTATTGTCTTGATATATTTTCTCTGATTTAACCAGAGTTTCCTCTTTTTACGATCTCTTTTAATTTCCATGCCCAAAAGAAATTTGAATCATTGAGATCCTTCATGTCAAATTTAGAGGACAACTGAGTTTTCACATACTGGATAATATCCTTGTTGTTTCCTATCAACAACATGTCATCCACATACAAGAACAAATAAATCAAATGATCACCAATTAATTTAAAATACACATAGTGATCCTCTTTGCTTCTTGTGAAGCCAAGTCCCATCATATAAGTATCAATTTTTTTATACCACATCCTTGGTGATTGTTTTAAACCACACAGGGACTTTTTTCAGCTTGCATACCAGCTCCTTCTTTCCCTTCATAGCAAATCCTTTTGGATGCTTCATATATATTTCTTCTTCCAGATCCCCATGTAGGAATTTTGTCTTTGCATCCATCTGTTCTACTTCAAAATCAAATGTAGCAACAACAAATAACATAAATCTTATAGAAGTTAACTTGGCAACAGGAGAAAAAATCTCACCAAAATCAATTCCCTCAACCTGGGAATAACCCTTTGCTACTAACCGAGCTTTGTATTTCTCCACTTTTCCTTATCCATTCACCTTGCTACTAACCGAAAGCTTTGTATTTCCACTTTTCCTTATCCATTCAAATTTTTTAAATACCCATTTTGTTGCCAATGGGCTTTATTCCAATCGGCAACTCCACTATATCCCAAGACTCATTCAGATCCAAGGCCGCCATTTCTTCATCCATGGCCTTTTTCCGTAGCTTTCCATCCCCTAAACTAACAGCCTCCTTGATAGTTCTAGGATAATCACCGCATTAGACAAAATTCGAATGGAAATCGATGGGAGTATACATTTCCGATAGCCTTATTTCTCGATCCGATCCCCTCAATACCGGAGTATGAGAATCTTATTCTTATTATCCATGTTCTTCTCAGAGAGTCCATTCATCATCCTTAAATCAAACTATATTTTCTCCGGTTCTTCCTTACTTGGTGGTAGGAATTCATGTTTAACAACATCCTTATTTCTCTAAATACCACATCTTTGATATACACAACCTTCTTAGTTTCGGCTCCAAAGCTTATAACCCTTGAGACCATCTTTATACCCAATAAAGATACACTTTTCAACCTTCTTATCTAGCTTACTCATGTTTTCCTTTGGAACATGAACATAGGCCTCACAGCTAGATATCTACCTTGAGAAGTGTGAGAGAAGGTTTCTTACCAGCCCATACCTCTTGTGGAGTCTTTTCATCCAATGTTGATGAGGGTGATTTGTTGACCAAGTAACATGCAGTACCCACTGCCTCTGCCTAGAATTATTTCCCTAACTCGGAACCACTGAGCATGCACCTTGCTTTTTCCATCAACGTCCTATTCATCCTTTCTGCAACTCCATTATTCCAAGGTGTATATGGAGTAGTCTTCTACCTTTCTATACCACACTTCTTACAAAATTATTCAAATTCATTCTCGCAAAACTCTCTGCCATTATTTGTCCTTATCACCTTAATTCTTTTCTCTATTTGATTCTCAACAAGAGCATTAAACTCTTTAAACCTGCCAAAGACTTCATATTTCTTCCTGAGGAAATATATCCAAGTATTCCTTGAGAAGTCATCTATAAATGAGACATAGTACATATATTTTCCCAATGATGGAACCGACACAGGTCCAAACACATCACTGCACCAGAGGGGAATCTTACCTGATTATAAATGAGACATAGTACATATATTCCTTCTGCCCTCATTGCACCAGAGGGGAATCTTACCTGATTATGCTTCCCATATACACAATGTTCACATAAATCAAAATACAGAGAGTAGTTAGACATACCTTCAACCATACTTTTACCGTGTAGTAGTCAAAGACCCTTCTCTCAGATATGCCCCAGTCTTTGATGCCACATCATAACCTTTTCTCTAGAGACTGTAGGAGTTATTTCTTCTTCAACTCCAATATCAGGAACAATGGAACTATTACACCCATCGCTAATCGTGCTTCATTGCAGCTTATATAGAGTTCCAAAACGAACTCCCTTCAACAACACCATTGGGCCTTGAACCATCCTGCAGGTTTCCTTTTCAAATATTGTTTTTACCCCTGCATCGTCCATTTTTATTACAAAAATATTTTTTTTTGCCAAACCTGGGATGTGAAGAACACCAAGCAGTGTTCTAATCCTTCCATCTATGAGCCCCAACTTGAATTTTCCTCATCCTATGATTCTGGTTGTTGAATCATCACCTAGGAAAACATTACCTCCATCGTACCTTTCATATTCACAGAACCACTCACTGTGGGGAGTCATATGAAAGGATTCACCTGAGTCAACCAACCATGCCTCATGATCTGCATGAGTTCTTGAAGAAGCCAAGTACACATCCCCTCCTTCTTCCTTGGAGGTATTTTCTTCTATAGAAGGAGATTCTTCATATTCCTTCTTTTTCTCAATTTTGGATCTACACTACTTCTTGTAGTGCCCTTCTTTTCCACATCTCCAACATACCTTTACAAAATTTCTGGGAGATTTAGATCTACTCTTAGACTTAGATCTCCCACTTGAGGTCTTAGATCTATTTATTTCCTTGGAGTGTCGTCTTGAAAATAATGCGTTTGTGCTCTGTCCTTCCATGTTATTTCGTCTCATCTCCTTTGAAAACAAGGATGAGACCACTTCATCAAACTTCAAGGAAGTTGTATTACTACCTATGGCGACAACCAAACTATCCCACGAGTCTGGTAAAGATCACAGTAAACCGATAGACTTATCTTCATCTGAAATTTTAATCTCAACAGATACAAACTGAATTACCACAGTATTGAAGGCGTTCAAATGCTTTGCCATTGAGTCTCCATCTCTCATCCTTAGGTTATACAACTTATTTCTCAGGAAAAGTTTATTTACTAGGGAATTAGACTAATACAACTTCCCCAAATTATCCCATAAATATTTGGCCGTAGCTTCCTCTGACACATTCAGTAATACTGATTCTGAGAGACAAAGTCGGATTGTGCTCTTCGCCTTCTGATCCAACTTTTTCCATTCATCTGTTGAATTTCTTGTAGGTGCAATACCTGGATCCACTACAATCCACTGATCTTTGTCCACCAACAGATCTTCCATCTTGAGCTTCCACAACTCAAAAATTTTCCCATTAAACTTCCCGATCTCCATTTTTGAACTGCTCGCCATTTCTTTTCACCTGAAAAATCAATACCACATATATCCCACTGTAACAAGGCTTATCACAGTCCCAAGCCAAACCCTTGACCAAAAAGGCATCCCCCTGAAGCCAACAAAGCTCTGATACCAAATGTAGATTTTAACCTTGTACAATATTTTACTGCAAACATATTTTCAGTAAAAGGACATAAAATATACAATGGAAAATACACACATTACACAGAGATTTCCCCCCTGGAAACCCAAACCGGGAAAACTAGCATATTCTATATTCATTCATAGTGATATATTGTTTACAATACAATATACATATAGGAGTCAACGACATCCAAAACCCTAACCCAATGATTTGGATTAGTAAAAAACCCTAATTCCTTAACCGGAAATAGAAAACCATCAACAAAAACCATGTGCCGAAAAACTGCCCAACAATGGACACGAAAATCGAGGTGACATGAAAAATGAGACACATTTCCCGAGGAAAAAAACTTTTCTTAGGGGCGTTGCCCCCGAACCCCCACATAGGGGGGGTATCAACCCCCCTGCGCTCCCAACGCAACATAGCAAACACTAGAGGTAGTCGTGCAAAGAATATAACATATACCCAATGCAAACACAAACACTAGGTCTAGTTGTGCAAATAATATAACACATACCAAACAATATGTTTACCAAATATGGAGTTAAAAAATCTCTATATATGAAAGAGAGAGATTTGATATGTGAAACTATTACAAAAATTGTTGTATAGAGATAGAAAAAGAGAGAGCCAAATTTACAGATGAATAGAAATACTATAAATATGATATTTACATAGAAATATTGCTACCCCTCTCTTAATCTACATCTAGATTCATCTTAAATGATAAACAAATTTACACCTTAAGGGATTTGATTCCTTTAGATGCTTGATAGATCCAAAGTTAAAATGAGCTTACATTTATTTATCAAATTTAAATTTCATACAAAAATATTAGTTTTAAAAAATATGAGCTAGGGAAAATCAAATCTGCATAAGCATAATATATATCTGGGCAGATCCACAAACAGATCCAAGTAGAAAGATTAATATATATTTGGGAAAAGAGCTAGGACACCTTTGAAAGAAAATATTTCCAAATCTATGGAGCGACTCTATCTATCCCAGAGTAGAATATAGTAAGCATTTAAAGAGCTAGAAGAAAAGCTAAACAATGATTTGGCCCTAAATAGTTTGGAAGGTAAATTGGATATCAAACACATTAAAGAGGAAATAAATAAGCTCATAGAGTTAGACCATGAGAATAACAAAATAGCCTTGAATACCATAATATTTGGTTTAAAAGAGAAGAAAGATCATGACATGTTGGCAATAGTCAAGGAATAATTACAAAATAAATTACAAATTGAAACAACTTGTCTCATAGGAAACAAAGAGGCTAGGCAAAATAATTGAGTAGAAAGATAGGTTAGTTCGTGTTAAGGAAATCTCTAATGACCATAAATATGACATAATCAGTAAAACTCTGAGTTTAAAAGGGTAAGGAATATTTATAAATGAATACCTTATTCTAGAAGACCAGGATGAATTAAGGAAGGAAGTTCAAAAGGTAAAGGAGACCAGAAAGGAAGGAAAATGGGAAATAATTAGGAATAGAAAATATATTGTTAGGGATAGAGACCAAAAATATAATAATAAATAAGAATTTGGGACACTCCAAACTCTCTCATGGAATTGTCGCGGCTTTCCATGGAGCAAAGGGCATATGTTAAGTTGAATCTTGAGTGAAATTGGCATTATAATGGTTGTGGAAACTTTAGAGCATGAATAATATAAGGTCCTTAACATAGAAGGATTTGACTTATGGTCGATTTGGAACAAGAGATCCTACCACAAAGGGATTAGAGGCATAACTTGTTACATAAAAAAGAGCATTTTTCCTCACATTAGGCTTCAAAGGAAGACCCTTTCAATCAATACATGTGGATGGAAATCTCAGATATTAATGCTAATAATATTTATATAGAAATTTGTTATTTCATTCCTATTAACTCTACCTTTTAAAATAAAAACAATCTAGATAAAAATTGTCCTTACCACGGCTTAGAACATGATATTTACAATCTGAGAAATGACGACAATATCCTCTTGCTAGGAGAGTTTAATGCTAGAACAACAACTAATCAAGCTATCATTTTAAGAAATAATTCCAACCCTAATCCTCTATGGCTAGATGAGGGCCTTGTTTTAGTTAGCAGATATAACATAAACTCTGAAGACTTGGTTGAGAATTTGTTTGGTATGAGCTAATCAAGATACACAGTTCCCAAGATCTTGTAATTTCTAATGGTATAATGAAGTGATCAAAATCCAACTGGATGACTTGTATTCATGGGATTGACAGTAGTGTCATAGATTATGTGATATATGATATCCCCATATACAACCAAATATTAAATTTTGACCTCTTGAACGACCATGAGCTTGACTCTAATCATAGACCTTTAACCCTAACTCTAAATTTTTTCATGCACAAAATCCCCCTTAAAGAGAATTTTGATAACCAAAATCACTTGATCTTTGACAAAAGTACAATTGATCTTTTTTTAAAGGATTTAAATAATGAACTAAATCTCCTATCTAATAAGGATAATGTTGATGATCTTTATCATAATTTTACGACAACCCTCTCTACTTCAAGTTCTCTATCAAGGTGTTGTGTAAACAGGAAAATATAATGGCAAACCCATGGTATAATAAAGAGTGCCAGATTGTTAGGAAATGTGTTAGGGATGCTTCTAATGGATCCTTAAAATCCAACAAGGTAAATTGATACAAATCCATAATCAAAAGGAAAAAAAGTTATTATATAAATAGAAAGCAAGATAAATTTTTGCACCTATATAAGTTAGATCCTAAGAAGTTTTGGAGGCAAATTTTGACTCAAAAAACTAAAGAAAACAACATGATTCTCTTGAGGGACTGGGATTTCTACCTTAATATTTACAAATCTCCTAATCTCATGGACAACATTCAAACCATTTCTATAGAGGAACAAGTTTTTTCTATAGATGACATAGAATTTAGGGTTAGGCGGCTCACAAAAGGGAAAACTAAGGACATCAAAGACTACCAAGAAAAAATATTAAATTGGAGGGCCTATCCTCATCCCTCACATCCACAATCTCTTCAATTTAGAAATCAAGCAGGGCTTCCCTAAACCCTAGACTCAAAGCCTAATTGTACCTATTTTTAGAAGTGGGGATAAAACAATCCCTCTAACTATTAGACCATTATTAATATTAGCCCCCCTTTATCCAAGTTACATGGAATTATTTTAGAAAGAAGATTAACATATGGTTAGAATGTCATAGAAAAATATATAAAGGCCATGCTAGATTTAAGAGGTATCATTCAACTATGGACCACCTTGCTATTCTTAATATCATTGTAGAGGAGTGTTTCAATAATAAAACCAATCTCATGTGTTGTTTCATTGACTTTAGAAAAGATTTTGACCCAATGCCAAGGAATAAGATAAAAGAGCTAAAAGTTCATCTCAAATTGAGAGCTATTGTGATAAGGTTGTAGAAGCATGTTATTTCCAAGTTTAGGAACAATGAGGGCTAGTCAGAAGAAATTAATTGTAATATAAGAGTTAAGCAAGGTTATCCCCTATTTCCTACTCTTTTTTGCATATACATTGACAAGTTAGAGGGTTGGTTGGAAGAATCAAGTTGTGTCAGAATGACTCTCACTAGTATAATAATCATCCTTATGCTTTACATTGATGATATTGTTATTATGGTGAGGAGTCCCTATCATCTCGACAAGCAACTAAAAATCCTCGAGGATTTCTACTCTAGTATGGGTATGACTGTTAACACTGACAATATGAAGGTTATGATGATTAAATCCAAAAATATCACTTACACTAATTTCATGTATGACAACAACAACTTGGAGGAAGTGACTTCATACAAATATATCAATATCAATCTTCATCACAAGCTTAACTAGAACTATAGTAATGAGAAAATGATAAATAGAGGGTGAAAAGTTATCATGGACTTGAAAATAATTGTAAGTCAACGATCCTTTTTCTATGGGATAAGAAGAAAGTCCTCTTTGAGACTCTCATGACTCATATAATCTTATATGGTTGTGAAGTTCGAGGCTGCAACATCTCTAAAGAATTTTGGAGAAATATTGAGCAAATCCAAAAGCATTGTATAACTTATAAACTCAAAATTAGAGGCAACACACCCTATCCTATCCTCCTCATAGAAGTGAGCCTTTCCTCCATTTAGAGAACAAATATGGCTAGGTACCTAATGTACAATAAAAGGATAAACAACATTGAAGACAAGAGGCTTCCTAAGATTGCTTAAAACTCTAGTCAAAACCACCTATGACTCAAGTGAGGGTGGCATAATGATTCCAACTCTTGGCTAAATCCTTGAGGAATAAAGAAAATGTTACTTTACAAAATAATGATAATATTAAAATATCTAAATTTAAGGAGAAATTGTGGTGTGATAAAAAATTACAGGATAAAACAAAATTAAGATATTGTAAGGTGGTAATCAACCCTAATCTAGAAGATAAAAAATATCTCTCTGTTTTGACTAGTGTAAAGAAGAAAACCAACATTGCTAAAATAAGAACAAACTCTCACGAGCTCCATAGTGAAATAGGGTGGTGGACAATTCCTAAAACGTCATGGTCGAAATAAATTTTCATCTTTGTGACACTAAGAGGTCTGAAGATGAAAAACACTTTCTCTTAGAATATCCTATGTACACCCACATTATATTACAATTTCAAAATATTTGCTACAATATTGACTTTCCTAACCTTTTAACTCATCAAAACTATGGCGATTTTGAACATTTCTCTTAAATATTTTCCAGCACAGAAATAAAATTATAAAGCAAACAAAGTAATTCCTTACCTTTCTTAAGGTTCGATAGACCAAATTTGGTCTTAGTGGATGTTAACCATCATCATCATCATCAAACTCACTTAGCTCGAATACCCTCTTTTCTAACTTTTATATATTATATACTTTATTAGAAGTGTTTAGATACTTGAAAGTTACACAATATAACAAACCACATTTAGTGTCATTCCTTTATTAAAACCCACGCTTCTTTGATTTTATCCAACTTAGAGAGTGACACCTTAAGGTCACAAATTTTCATGCAACATTATAATATTTTTCCAAGGCAATTATGGTATCCACAACTTCCAAGATGCTAGAGGTCTCTCTCCTTAACCTTACCACTTCTAAGTTTAAAAGAAAAAGGTTGAATATTCTATGCTTTTGTAGTTTTCATCACTAGAATTTAATTAGAAAATATTTATTAAAATTGCAATTTTGGATTATTGAAATTGTTGTTTCATTGCAAAAATAGATTCAACACCTTTGAATACACCTACTTCAATTGGTTGTGCAATGTTAATATATGATATATGCAATTCCATCGTTCCAAAATAGTTCTTGCCAAATTTCAAACCTAAAATGTTGGTTTCCCTTTGTTATTTTTAGTTGTTGGAAAAGGGCCAATTCATAATGCATTTATACTATGACATTGTACTATAATGTATCTATTGGTGACTTCTTCAATCTAAATATTTCTTTGTAAAATGAAGTTGCTTCACAATAGGTAAATATGAGATGTGTTAGTTGATCACTAGAAGTATGAGCTCTACATTCAACAAGTTAGAGTTCAATTTTCATAAGTGGCGTTTAATCTTTCTTAAGACTAGCATACCCCCTAAGTAGTGGAAGCAAATGTCAAAGAGAATCCATGATGGATATGTTGGAAAAAAATAATAGTATTGTTCTTTTTGATAGGGTGTGGTACTGCTATTGTACAAAGATTTGTTGGTGGATAGGGATGGGTGTTTTCTAAGGATGATTTGGGTACTAACTACCAATAATTTAAGGACATGGTCATAGAATTGTCAACTATGATAAGAGATTTCAATTTTGAAGATACACTACTTGGAGTGGAAGCTCGCTCATTCTTCATACAAATAGGCACATATCCTTAACGTTTTTGTGAAAATATTTCTCCATAAACTTTGTGATATAATGCTTAAAGATTTGGATTTTAAGACCAAATGCTTGCAAGTATGATGGAAATCTACAACTGAGCATATTCAAATGGAAAACATCGTGTTGTTTGCTTGTGATCTTCCACACAACAAACTCTGAGGCGAGAGAGAAGATTCTATGACCTTTTACAACTCCTCGTCATTTTGTTTCTTTGTGAATTCTCCAACTCCACAAACATATTGATAACAATGTGATAATTTTCGAACTTAAAGAGAATAATGGAAACAAGATACAAATTCATAGTTATGTTGAATTGGGGAAAGCAAATAAGAAGAAAGCATATTTACATATCACACCAACGATATTCTTTCGTGAATATGCGCACCGCCAAAACAACTATTTTTACACGAGTTGTAATGGCATAGGATGTGGTACACATGAGTAGAAGGAATCAATTACAAATGACACATGGTGTAAGGACAAATAGATAACAATTTTCAAACACCAGTGGTATTGGACAACAAGTTTTGATGAAAAACCTTTTGAAGTATGTCATTCCTTTAATAGATGCCTTCATCATAATAACACTTTTGATGTAACAACATAGTCATCTAATCTTGTAGTAAACTTTCCTCCCATTGCAAGAATATGGGGATATAGGAAGGTAGACATCTATTGATCTAGAAATTTGATCGAATTTTCAATGATCTATGTTGATTTAAAATTAGGAAAAACTTTGAAGACATTGTTTCACCATACACAAAACTTGGATCATGGTGAAACTCCACCTGTGCTTAAAATTTCTTTCAAATTCTTATCAAATTTGTAAGTTGAAATAAGATCTTTTACTATACAAATAAGTAAATCAATCTATGACATAATGATGAGGGAGCAATTAACTAACATTAAGCTCCATTTTTTTGCAATTTTTTACAACACTCATGCTACAAAATAAAATTTATTCAAATGCCTAATCATATATTTATCATTATTGAATTAATAGAGTGCCAATAAATTAAAAAGGACATAACATTGTGTATGTAATGATAACTACTTACATACCAATTCTACTTAGACAATTTTCCATTGCAATTTTTCATACATATTTATTGAAGTTAAAGGTAGGTTTATTTATGATATTGATGGGATAATTAAAATCCCTTACATCACAATACATAAGACCATAAGGGAGCACATGTTAAATGATAAAAAACAAAATGCCCAATACATGTTTTTCATAATAATGACATGCTATATGCACTTGAGAAGAAATTAGAAGTGATAGCTACTTGTTCCCAACATAACGTTAAATCTCTAAGAATGCATTTATGGATAATTCGAATCACATGAAGTTCAAACTAAAAAAATGTAATCCGATTTCTTAAATAGTGACATGAATCCAACGCAAAGAAACGCCAAATGATGGACAAGTTCGTGGCGACTATCCTTGTTTTAAAGTCGAATCATTTTTATTATCTTCTTATTATTTCAAAGTATTTATGATCACATAGTGTGGGAGTTGAAACGATAAACCAC
>SNQJ01S0005779.1:404681-423703 GCA_010110895.2 Picea sitchensis
CTCTTCAAAGTCGGGAAACAAGAAAATTGAGAGGCTAGGGTATGAAATAAACCAAAGAGAAGTCACCCAATAAAGAGATACTGAGGCATAGGAGAAAACCATGAAATTTGGTGGGCCTATGACAAGAAAAATATAATATAACCAAGATTCTTGAGGGAACACCAACACATAAATAACCACACACAATATATGCCCATCCTCTAGGGGCCAATACCGGTAACAAAAGCATCTTGTTCATCCCTCAAAATAGATTATGTTAGGTTGAAATTCTAGAGAAATAACTAGAGTTTGAGAGAAGGTATTTCTAGGAATGACCAAATGGTCTTCCTCCTTTCAATAAAACAAATATCTTCCACACTACAAATCATATTTCCTCCTTGTTGAATCAATCCTTCAATGACGGGTTCAATAGATAGAGTAGTGTTAAATTCATGCATGCGAATGATGGGAGTGTGTCCTTTCATGTATGGAATCCTCACTTGAAATCCGATGGTGGTGTTTGATAAAAAAAATGTCTATTAATTAGAATGATGAGTGTTGTCATCTTCATGACCTTAGGTTGTTAAGGAATTGGGTGAAATCCCCACCCCTCTTTTTTCTAGATAGCTCATGTATTGAAGACAATTGTTTTGTTGGCCAATAAATTAACTTGATGGTTGTGTTCTCGAAATACCTAGTAAAACAAGAGCTTATGCAGACTACCAATATCCTTTTGGACTTGAAATATGATCAAAGAAACTATCCTATGATAATATTAATTATTATGCTTGAGTATCCTATGATAATCAAAGAACTTGTTCGTACTTCTTTTGCTATAAGAATACCCTAGTAAAGAACATACACCTCTACTTGATTGTTTATATCCTTTCCAAAAACCCCAAGCATATGATTCTTCTAGATTTCCCCCAAGATCCAATATGATTCCCCTTGCACCTGCCACCCCTAACACACCATTCCAATATTAATGAATGAATGATGAATGCATTATTGTCAGGTTCTGTAGAAATTTGAAATGTATGCATTGACAAGATACAAAATATGGTGCTATAACAAAGAGGCTATTTGCATAAGGTTTGGGATTCAACCTTCCACAATATCACTGAGAAAATGAGTGTTGTTATGACCTTCACCTCTAAGTAGGATATCTAGGTTCCAATTGCACGAGAACCATTTCCATCTAAATATTGTCTTTAGTAGGTGGGGGAAATTCAATTTCTACTAGTTAATCCCATTATTTCATTGTAAATCTCCATTGATTGGTGATTCTTTTAATCTTTCCATTAAACAACCTTTTATCCTTATCGATCAACCCTCCTTGGCTAGAATATTTATTGAAAACACACTTCTTTAAGACTTTCCAATTCTAGGTAGATTCAAGAAAAGCTAAGTGAAAAATGCACTTTCTATATTATAGGGAAGAGGTGTTGTGTATTTATTGTTGAGCATGCAACAAGGACCATCACATTATGCATGTACAAGTCACCTTTATATTTTACTTGTCTCTTTTTTAATTTATGTTGTAAGAAGTTTGTTTACATAGGTTTGAGATTTAAATTTTAAGGCCTTGTTTGGAAAGTGTGTAGGTTGAATGTATGTTGTATGTGTTTTTCAACTGCATTCGTTAGGGATCCATTTGAGTTCCACAAATGAAATTTATCTTCCCAAAGTAATGGAATTTTACAAAATCTCAAAGTAAGAGAGATAGAGAAAGATGCTAATTTAAACAAGAAATAGCGTATACATTTAGCATGGAAAAAATATTATTTTCTGGAACATGTATATGCATACATATATTCAATGAGCAAAGGAATGGTTGTTAGAAGGGTTGTGATCATTACACATTTTAGGACAACAAATATGTTGCAATTGACTTGAGGATAGAGATATTAGTTGATTGAAATGGCAGAGACTCCATTTCAAATATTAGAATTCAACTTGGCTTTCGTTGGCTACTATGATAGACCATCTCCAAGTTTGAGATTGAAAGATATTTACACACTGAATATGGGAATGGATTATGATTGATGAACTTAGCCTATTGTTGGGATTATAGAGTATGATGCTCACAATATAGGATTTGAATGAGAAAAATTCTACATTGTCAAAACAATTGAAGAAACAAACAAGAGCCAAAGCCATAAGTAGAACCAAAGTTAAAATCTAGAGTTGAGAGTCAGAACTAGAGTTAGAGTCGAGAGCCATGTTCCAAAGAAGATGATAGGAGACGCATTGACAAAAGAGCTTGGTTTCCTTAGAAAATTTTGGAGACCAAAATCCCCTCAATAGGGAGGTGTGATTTGAAATGTATTTGAACAAATAAAAAATGGTTTATTAGACTTAGTTCCTACATGAAATTGAAAAAAATTGAGAATTGAACAAAAATAATGCAAGTGCCAAAACATAAAATACAAGAGCTAAAGGAACTTTGAAGTGGAATATTGTGAACAAAAGATGAAGTAGGAGATAAGAATGTTGGGGAATGGAAAATTAGGGGACAAATATGCTTGACCTTCTAGCGACCCATTCAAGCCCAACATTACTTATATCTTTTGACAAATTGATTCAGAAGGGGTCTTTGGAACTAGAGAGTCACCACACTATAAATCTACACTATATATTTTGCTACATGGTCCAAAGATCCATAACTTTTCATTGTAACTTTGAATTTGTCGAGAATAGAGACTGAGTAAGCCATTTGAATGTTGTTTTTCCCATTTGTGTTTCTAGGTTAAATATTGTTGTCTCGTGGTGTTTAATTGCTACATATAACTATTTTAGTTCTAGTTAAAATGATGCTTGTGCATTAAAAACATTGAATTGAATTGTTGGTTTCAATTAATTTTAGTTGAATGTTGTACATAGCAAGATGGATCATCATAGAATGTGTTTGCATTGTAAATAAATGCAATAACAATATACTCTATCCTTGTGAAAATTTCTCCATAGTTCGCTTCCACCACGAATTGATTGATACTATCACTTTTTTGCTTGCTGATAGTATTAATGACTATTAAAATGGCATGAGTTATGTTGTACAAGCCACATGCTACACCATAATTTGTTGCATTGTGTTTTATGTTCAATTAACCAACCAAAATGAGTGGAAAAGAGCATAAAAGCTTTACGGAAATGTTGCATATATGGGAATTAGGTGTATCAAAAGGTGATCAATATGATTTTTTTTTTCACCTTTTACTAATAATGTACTTCTTAACAATAATCACTAACATGTTTCAAACATTGAATTTTTCATTTGTTGAATGTTGTGTAGGGACCAACAATGAGGGAACAAAAGATCATCCTAAGCAAATAAAAATTATAAAGGATGTAAATAATGATGAATTGGTCCTAGTTCATATGGAGTGGTGTTAGAAGTTAATAAGAGGGGGAAATACTTTTACAAAACCGTGAGGGATGTAGTGGAAAGAACAAATAGACATTATTTTTATAGTATCAAATCCAATCCAATGACTCCATGAATCAAGTTATACAACAAGAGTTTCTAGACCAATGGTCAATGCGACTTGTGAGACTTGTAATAGTAAAAACATACAATAGCAAAACAAAACAAAAAATTATTTAAAAAGTATGATTGTTAAACAAGCTTTTCTATAATATATGGATATATTAGCCTCCAAAAGTAGAAAATTAATATTTTTTCTATATTTATTTTCATGTAAATATTACTTGTTTATTTATTTATTTTACTTTTAATTTTTTTAGGAAGATTGATAAAATTCCAAAGGATGAACGAGATGATTTTTGAAACATGTCAGCATGGATTTCGAAAAAGTGTACAAGGAGATAGTCAAATAAATAAGCACAATTGCATCACATGATGAAACATCCCAACAACAACGTGCATCAAATGTATGCAATCTTTGATTATTGTTTTTTTCATATATTTCCTTTGTTGTAGAAAAGAAAACAAAATGGAACCCAATCAACATATAAGATGGGATGACAATGCATAAAGGGTTTATCACAAAATTTGTGAGTACTTGCATTTTCCTTAAGATTTCATATTTGTTGTGATGTATACATTTTAATTAGTTTACAATTGTCCATGGATGTTTGCTACTAGTTGCTAACATATAAATGAGGTCCATCTAAACATTTGATTGATATTAGATTAAGTACGGGTTGTAAAAGTATGTCGGAATATCAAGGGCTAATTAAACAATTTGTTAGTATTTGTGTTGTTTTACTTCCATTATTTTATAATTAATGGAGCACCAAGAAACCTTTACTTATATATAAAACAAAACATAGTATGGAGTGGAGTCAACATAATACATCTTGAGAGAAGGCACGCAGAATTGCTTCAAAAGAGTGTGTATTGTTTATGAATCACTTAGTTCTATGATATCCTTTTTTATTTACAAAATCATGCATATCGTACTATAAATGTAGATATACTCATCACACTTTATTTTTATTTGTATATGAAACATGAAGAGGTAGAATGTCAAAATCAAGCCAATCCAAAAAAACATTCTAAATAACCTGAGTATAATATCTCCTACAAGTGATGAAAAAATGAAGCATTTAAGCAACTCAAGCATATATAGTACTTCAAGTAATGAATGATGATCACCAAAATTGAACATTACAAGTTGTATAATTTAAAATGGTTTGTTTATGAAAATCATAAATTTTGTTTAATGTGAAACTATTGTCCCAATTTGATGATGACATATTACCAATAATTGTAACAATTATTTATTGACATTTTGATTATCTCGGACCTCTATGTTGTCCCATTCTTTATGATAAAGGGTCTCTTATTCGTCTATAATAAAATGGATTTCTTGTTTTACTGCATTGTCTAGTGTCATAAAATGTTACATTTCTAATTAAATATATGGATGATTTCCATAGTTACAATGAACATTGGTGTAATCAATTGGCATATTTGTTTAAATGATACACCACATTAATGCAATGTTTATATCCAAATGCAATGATTAAAATATAAAAAATCAATATTATTGTAAAAAATATTTTATTTTTTGATGATTAATTGAAATTTTGTTTGGAAAAACAAGAAGTTGTATTGGCATATCTACAACATGGAAAAATTTAGCACTAAAACATATCGATGCATTGTATTCATTTGAACATAATGGTGTGGTTCATACCTATTTGCACATTTGTTCATTTTAATGAGTATTATGCACCAGTGTGGATACCTATAATAAACGCACCAATGCTCCTAACAACAACAAAATCATCATTTCCTTCAACTACACTATCACCACTATCAATGTTGTTTTTTTTGTTGGCTATACTATACCTAACCTGCGGGACTGGCCTATGGATGAGATGCCACAACCCAGGGGCATCTAAGCCATCAAAATCACCCAGGGATCACACCTAGCCTAGACCGCACCAACCTTCAACATGGATGGATTTGAGGTGTCCCTAGGGGTTTCGAACCGATGAATTTCACTTACGGAGTGCCTTAACAATGCACTCCCTCACCGACTGCTCTAGACCTCGGGGACTCCACTTTCAATATTGTTATCATAATTGTTACAAGACATTATGGTATCCAAGGTAATGTACACACTAATGATTTTATGTATGTAATATGCATTGACACTTTAATGTATGTAATACACATTGACACTATTATTATATAAAATACACATCAAGCCTTCAAAAATATAAAATACATACCAGTGTGTATTATATATATTTTAAAGCCCCAATGAATATTATTGATATAAGCACTTTGGTGCTTTCAATATCGAGTATATGCACTAGAGCTTCAAAAATATCTACTACGCACTAGTATGTAATACGTAGTGTGTGTGTGTGTGTGTAATGTCCCCTCATAATTGATCATGATTGAGGATGACTTAATAGCATATACGGCTCCTGTAGGCTATAGTCAACATGGAGAAGGGAGTCAAGGAGGTTTATGTCGTGTCCCTAGATTAAAAGCATGGAAAATCCTAAAGTGACATTAAATAAAAATACGTGATTATATTTAAATGAAATTTGAGGGAAAATAAAGTGAGGGTTTGATTTGGTAAAAAAGGGGAAAGATATAGAAGGCCCAGAGAAAGGATAAATAGAGGGGTAACCCTTCTCTTTGGCATTGTGATTTGATCTCTCATTTTGGAGTGCTCTTGGAGCCATTGTTTTGTTGGGGTTTACCAAAACCCCTCCACTACTACAATTTGGTTTCGATGGTGCAATATCCATCCTAGCTATATAAGAGGGGAGTCCACCTAGGATTTTCATTGGAGCTTTAGTTTGAGGTTTATGTTCAGTTGGAGGTTTGTGCAGGAAATTTGTGAAGATTTTCTGGAAGAGGCCGATCCATAATTTTGCAAGTGACAGGAAGGTTTTGGAGAAACTTTGGTTGAGGGCATCCCCGCGGGTTAAGTACAAGGTGTCCCATGAGGCCCCGCTAGACATCCAACAACTGTTCCACGAGGACCTCTGCGATCGGGGTTGTAGCAATTCATTTGGATCAGGTACATGAGGGTTACATGAGGGATTGGAAGGCCGCTCGCAGAGCAAACATTACTAGAGTAGAGCATTGTAAGGCTTGGAGAGCCTTCAAACAATGGACTTCATAGATTAGCATCATTCTAGCTTTTATTTGTATTATTTCTGTCAATAGATTCTGCATCTTCCTTGCATACATTAGACCTATGTTATTATGATTACACTACAACTATTATCACAAATATTAGATATCTTTGTATTGCTGATATTTTTTTGTGGTTTCCCCACCATAATAATAAAATGCCATGGTTATGCAACTCTATTTCTGATATGTAATGAATGCATGGAATATGTTTGACAATATTCCTATATGAGAAAATTGTTTGTAAGAAGTTAACAATAACTTTAATGCAAAGTTTTGACACATTTACAAAAGGAAAAATAACAATTTTGGATAGTAAATATAATATTCCCACCTAGCCTAGTTGGGGACATTATATGTGTGTAGAGAGATGGTGATTTTTCTAGCTTGTAACTATGTTGATGCCTAGGAAGAAAGGGAGTGGAGGAAAACCCATTCAAAATTCACTAGAAAGAGAAATAAAAGTAACCAAACAAAGTACACAAAGGAGAGAGAGAGAAGAGAAAGAGAAATAAAAGCCAACCAAACAAAGTCACAAGGAGAAGAAGTAGGAGGAAGCATGGGAGACAACCATGATGGGGTTATGCTCCAAATATTAAAAGATCTGGTCAAGGGATAGAATGAGGCATCCTAAAGACAAGCAAAAACCATAAGGTTCCAACAATAGATCCTGGAGTTACTCACACAACTGGTGGGTGAACGAGGGAATACAAATGGTGCAAGTCAAGGAGGACTGAGTGGATCCCATTAGGGTGACAAGATACACACAGAGAGTATCAATAACCGTACCCCATCTCTTAGAGGGAGCCTAAGGATTCCTAGACCCATATTACCACCATTCTTGGTAGGACAACCTACATGAGAACATGAGCAACATGATTAGGAGACATGATTAGGAGCTTGATATCAACTCCTCATATAGGGAGTATGAGACGTTAGATGAAGATATCCAAGAGAAATTGTTATGTCCATAATTTTACACCCTCAAGCAAAGGAACAAACTTAGGCAGTGGAATAAAGCATCCAAGAATCAACAAAACTTTGACATCCTGCACAAGGTGGGAAGGTTGACTATCCCATCCTTTGAATTTTTTTCCAAGAGCACAACCAGAGCATGGGTGCAGAAGTTGGACACTTACCTCCAACTTAACCCAATGACTGAGACAAAATTAATTAAGTATGACACCCTTCACTTGGAATAAGAAGATCATGAGTGGTGGTACCATGGGTTGGTGACATTGGGGCACACCAACATCACTTCAAATTTATAATTCACTCATATTTTGATGGGCAGGTTTGAAAATAAGGACCATGAGATACACTTCAGGGAGTTGGCACAATTGAGATTGACAGGTACACCATATGCATACATCACATATTTTTAGAGGATGTCAATCATGGTGAGAATTATTTCTTAACAACGATTAGTGATGTTGTTCAAGGAGGGTCTAGATGATCCCCTGAGAGGACGGGTGATGATATTTAGACCAACCACACTGTAGGATGCCATCATGAAGAATTAGGATATGGCATAAACAACCCCCAAGAAGACATCAACAAAAACATTTATCCCACAGAAGGGTCAGGTGTCAAAACCTCCCTATAAGAAATGGACTGGGAAGGGCAGGCTGGATGAGGAAACTTGGAGAGAACTAAGAAGGAAGAATATTTTCTATAGTTGCAAGGAGTCGTGGGAACCGAGTCATCATTGTATGGGCAAGGTAAAGTCCATTATATTGAGGTAGTTTCTGATGAGGAGGATGACAATGATGATGAGGGCATTGGATAGGACAATGATGAGCCATCACACCTCGATTCTACAGAGAAGGTTCCATTGTAGGTTAACACCAAGGGATTTCCTAGTGTCACACTTTTAGGAGTCCCTAAATATTACACCTTCAAAGTCAGAGGCATTTTGCAGGGGCAGAGGGTTACAACATTGATTGATGGTGGGGCCACCCAAAACTTCATTGATGTTTCACTTGTCACCATGAGACAAATCCCTGCAGATGACTTCAAGGGATTCAATGTGGAAGTAGAAGATGGGTACAACATGGCATGTACTCAGAGGATCAGGGGATTGGAAGTAACATTGGGAAACTACACGTTGATCGATGAATTTTATGTCGTAGATTTAGTAGATACTCATGTGGTGCTAGGAGTTTAGTGGTTGTACTCATTGGGATATATACGCATGAATTATTGGGACATGAGGATGGAGTTCCAGGATAAAGGTGGACAACGAGTCATCCTAAGAGGTATGTAGACAGGGTCCCCCAGGATGGAGGCCCTTTTTAGACATAATGATGTGGCTTGTGCAATAGAGTGCTTGATCACCATGAAGAAGCCATCACAAGATCACTAACATTACCATGAAAATATCCATGCATTTCTTGAAAATCATGAAAGAGTGTTTGAACCATTTCTAGCAGGGATACCACCCGACAGAGGATTTGAGCATGTCATTCAACTAGAAGAGGATTCGAAGCCTATGATCACCACACCCTACAAGAATATAAAGAGGTTCAAGGATGAAATAGAGAAGGCCATAAAGGAGTTTCTAGATATGGGACATATCAAGCTGATCGAGATACCATCATATTCAGGTTAGAGAGGAGGATATCCATAAAAAAAAATTCATGTGTCACTATGGGAACTATGAGTTTCTAGTCATGCCCTTCGAGTTGACTAACACACCAAATACCTTTCAGATGTGCATGAACCATATCTTAAACAAACAGTTGAGGAAATTCTTACTAGTGTTCTTTGATAATCTTCGTATCTACAACAGGACATGGGAGGGACATCTAAAGCATGTGGACAAGATTATCGCCATTATGGAGGAGCAGAGAAGATCCATACAATCTTAGATTGGACCACTCCCAAATCACTCACATATCTGCGATGATTCTTCGGGATATGCAACTATTATAGGTGCTTTGTGAAAGGATTTTCACAATTGGCTGCACCATTGACAAACCTCACCAAGAAGGGGGTGTTCTGATGGTCCGAGGATGCACAGGTAGCATTCAAAAGAATGAAGAGGGTGATGAGTACTTTCCTAGTATTATCACTCCCATATTTCACACAACATTTTGTCCTGGAGTGTGACGCATCCGATGAGGGGATAAGAGAAGTATTGATGCATAATTGACACCTAATATATTTCGATAGCAGAAATCTAAGAGAGTCAAATAATATCTATCTGATCTATGATAAGGAGATGTTGGCCATCATGCATGCATTGGGAAAGTTTAGACAGTACCTAGTAGGAGGACGCTTTGTGTTTAGGACTAACCACAACAACTTGAGATATTTCTTGGAGTAGTGGGATCTAAATGAGAGGCATCGGAAATGGGTGAGTAAGGTGAAAACATATGATTTTGACATTGAGTATGTAAATGGGAAAAATAACATAGTTTCTAATGCCTTATCCAGGAGACCTGTAACCTTCTCCATGACAAAGATCTCCACAGACTAGAAGTCCATTATTTTGGTGGAATACTCCAAGAATACCTTTGTTTGTGAGTTTATGGAGGGAAGTATTCAGGCTGATAGGTACAGAGTAGTGGATGGCATCATCTATTACAAAGAAAATATCTATATTTTTCCTGAGTCAAAACTAAAGGATAATATTTTGAGGCAGTACATGATGTGCCAATGGCATGGCATCGGGGGTATTTGAAGACCTACAAAAAGGTGAAGGATAGATCCTCCTGGAAGGGTCTCAAGGAGGATGTACTTTTTCATGTGAGGGAGTGCATGAATTTCCAGTAGAACAAGTCAGAATTTACACATTCTGCGAGACTGCTTCATCCATTGACGATTCTAGAGCATAAGTGGGATAACATTTCCATGGACTTCATTACAGGATTGTCAAAGGTATAGGGCAGGGAATGTATCTATTGTATATTTTAACCTTGTACAATATTGATTGCAATCATATTTTCAGTAAAATAACATAAAATATACAATGGAAAATACACACATTACACATAGATTTTTTCCCTGGAAACCCAAACCGGGAAAACCAACATATTCTATATTCATTCATCATGTTACATTGTTTACAATACAATATACACATAGGATCCAGTGGCATAAAAAATCCTAACCCAATCACCTGGATTAGTCAAAAACCTTAATTCCTTAACCGGAAATAGAAAACCATCGAAAAAAACCATGTCCCGAAAAACCACCCAACAATGGACACGAAAATCAAGGAAAAATGCAACACGTTTCCCGATGCAATTTTTTTTTCCTACTACTACTAATCGTGTAGAGAATATAACACATACCCAACATATACATGGTAGTTGACAAACTGACTAAATATGCACACTTCTTTTCCATTCCTTCAGACTACAACACATCTTAGGTAGCATATCTATTCTTCAGAGAGGTGTTCAAACTACATGTTCTTCCAAGGAACATAGTCAATGACTGGGATAACAGGTTTCTCAACACATTTTGGCAGAAGATGTTCAGGTTATCTGGAATAGAGATGACACCTAGTACTAGCTACCACCCCCGGATATATGGGCAGACTGAGATAGTAAACAAATGGATTGAGGGGTACTTGAGGAACTATGTGTCAAGGAAGCAATGAGCATGAATAAAGTGGTTACATCTCAAGGAGCATTGTTACAACACCACTCATCAAATTTCCATTGGGATGATCCCATTCATGGAATTTTATGGCTATGATGCCCCATCCTTTGTGGATCTGGCGTTTGGGGAGAGAAGAGATCCCAAGGCCAAATATTGGTTACAGGAAAGGCAAAACATATTGAGAGTCCTTAAGGAGAATTTGCAGGATGCTCAAAATCAACAGAATATGTATGTAGATAGAAACATGGTGGAAAGTAGCTTTGAGATTGGGGATCTAGTGTTTCTCAGGTTGTATCCTTAAAGAAAGTCGTCATTGAAGAAGAGTGGTGTAGAGAAGTTGAATCCTCTCTTTTATGGACCCTAAAAAGTGATAAGGAGATTTGGGGAGGTAGCATACGAGCTAGAGCTACTAGAGGGTAGAAGGATCCACAACACCTTCCATGTATCCTGCCTCAAGAAGACATTGGGACAACAAGTCACTGCTTCGGCAGATCTTCCTCTGCTAGATGAGGAAGGGTAGTTGGTTCTAGCTCCTGAGAGGATTTTTGATGCCAAGGAGTTGAGGATGAGAAACATAGTCATTTTAAAATACTTGGTCATATGGATATGATGGCCCACAAAAGATGCTACTTGGGAAGGAAAGTAGATCTTACAACACCCTTATCTGGAGTTGCTCGAGGACAAGCAATCTTAGGAATGGAGGACTGTAATGTCCCCTCCCAATTGATCATGATGAAGGATGACTTAATATCATATATGGNCAAAAGATGCTACTTGGGAAGGAAAGTAGATCTTACAACACCCTTATCTGGAGTTGCTCGAGGACAAGCAATCTTAGGAATGGAGGACTGTAATGTCCCCTCCCAATTGATCATGATGAAGGATGACTTAATATCATATATGGGTCCTGTAGGCTATAGTCAACAAGGAAACGAGAGTCAAGGAGGTTTATTTGGTGTCACTAGGTTAAAATATGATAAATCATAAAGTGACATTAAATAAAAATAAATAATTATATTTAAATGAAATTTGAGAGAAAATAAAGCGAGGGTTTGATTTGGTCAAAAAGGGGAAAGATCTAGAAGTCCTAGAGGAAGGATAAATAGAGGGGTAACCTTTCTCATTTGCATTATGATTTGATATCTCGTTTTGGAGTGCTCTTGGGGCCATTGTTTCGTTGGGGTTTAGAAAAACCCCTCCAATACTGCGGTTTGGTTTCGGTGGTGCAATATCCACCCTAGCTAGAAAAGAGGGGAGTCCACCTAGGATTTCCATTGGAGCTTTAGTTTGATTTTTATGTTCACTTGGAGGTTTGTGCAAGAAATTTGCGAATATTTTCTAGAAGAGGCTAATCTAGAATTTTGTAGGTGATAGAAGGGTTTCAGAGAAACGGTGGTTGAGGGCATCCCCGCAAGTTGAGTACAAGGTGTCCTATGAGGCCCTGCTAGACATCCAACAGTCGTTCCGCGAAGACCTTTGTGATCGGGGTTGCATCAGGCCATTTGGAGCGGGTACACGAGGGTTACATGAGGGTTTGGAAGGCTTCTCGCAGAGCGAACATTACTAGAGAAGAGCATTGTAAATATTGAAGAGCCTTGAAGTAGTGGAATTAATAGATTGGCATCATTCCATGTTTTCTTTGAATTATTTCTGTTAGTATATTCTGCAGCTTCCTTGCAGCCATTAGACCTGTGTGATTAGGAGTATTTTTCAAATGTTATCATAGCCATTAGATATCTTTGTATTGCTGATATTTTTGGGGTTTCACACCATAATAAGATGCCATGGTTATATACTCTATTTCATGTGTAATGGATGCATGCAATATGTTTGAAAATATTCCTATATGAGAAAACCATTTGTAAGAAGTTAACAACAACTTTAATGCAAAGTTTTGACACATTTACACAAGGATAAATAACGATTTTTGGATAGTAAACATAATATTCCCACCTAGCCTAGTTGGGGACATTACTGTGTGTGTGTGTGTGTGTGTGTGTGTGTGTGTGTGAAAGTCATGGTGTGTATCAAATATTAGGATATTGGTGCATAATTGATAGCTTTTGGCACACTAGTGCACATTATCTATACAAGTGCACTTAAAAAATCTCCACGAAGACCTCCAACTACACAAAATTTTCAGTTATGGTGAAAATTTGTTAAAACCTCCTCAACCTATAGTGGAGGTTTTCGCAGAGGTTTTTTTGATGATTTTTCCCAATCTTGTAACACAAAAACCTTTGCAAAAATATTCACTAGGTGGTTTTTCTTGTAGTGTCAGTAGAAGACATAAAATGCACTCCTTTATCATGATATACATGACATTGATAAAAGAGAGGTTCTAAAATTTGGTAGTGACACAATTTTCCATAATGAGATTTGCGGTGAAAATAACACCTTAAACTTTGGTCTAAATAAGTAATGTTAGTAAGCAAAGATAATTACAACATCTACATAGAAGGTTCCTAAATGTACAATTTAGTGATACATGGTTCCTTCCTTGATTCTTCAATATTATCAAGAATAGGATATACCATATCAAGTGAAATATATTCAAATTAGTCTTATGTGTACTCACTTTTGTTTAAATTGAAATATGTTCAAATTAGTCTTCTATGTACTCACTCATATTTCTAATCCCTCACCTTTTATATTTCATTATGTATCATCACTAAATTTTATAGGTGATTTCATTTTATACAGCTTTGAACAAATTCAATGAGTACATTAGCAAGCTCCATAAGGATGATAAATATCTAGATGTAAAAAAAAGACCATATGTTCTTGACAAAGTGGTATTTAAAAAATATGTAAGGATCTCTTAGAGGCCAATAGGATCATTTATGACAAGATGGCATGAGGAGTGGACCTTTAGACACGACAACAAAAATCCACAAAGGTAATAAATAACATATGCTTGTAGTTATTGATTTTGATACACTTGTAGTTACTTATTTTGATATGCTTAACTTGTTCTTTCTTTGAGGTAATCTTTAGTGCAATTGACCTACTTTTGCGATCATTTGTTGGATATTGATAAATTTAACTAATCTTATCTTATGTTATGTACAAGCAAATTAGGTGCTAAGAAATTAGTAGTTACACATTCTTTGGGCCAAGATGGGAGGTCCTCCATTAGAGGGTGCATTATAAGTTTATCAATACAATCTCATTTATTATGCTAATATACTAGCATAATGTATTTAATCATTATTAAATATGGTTTTTTCTTATTGCATACAATTAAACGACTATATCCATGAGCCCACTAACAAATAATTAAAGTATACCCCAAGGAATGGCTACAAAGGAATGGTAAAAGTTTTGTAGCCCATGCCCTAAGTGGTTGATTGTTAATGATGTGTTTAATTTTAACTTAGAACTAGTTGGGATTATTCATTCATTTGTTGAAAAATATTATATTCTTCCAAATTGATGATGGTGAGGGTGACTCAGAGAGATTAGAGGATATTTACAACTATTTGACCTATGTGCTTTTTATTACATTTTTAAATGTTAACAATTTTTATTTTTTTGAAATCATGTTCATTTGTTATGTTTCTATATCGTAAAGATGAAGAGGGAAATGACAATAGTGAACAAACAACTTTTCATGTTAAATTCATTCCATTTCCTTATATATGTACATGTTTTTTCATACATTGTCGTATAGAAAGTTGACATTTCCTAGGGTGGCAATGTACCACTTGTTTACAAGCATAAAAAATACATGATTATGTTACGATTTAATTTAAAATTTCATCGTTACATTTATATATATACATGAATTTTTGTTTCCACGGTGTGAAATTAATTGAATGCTAGTGGAGTAAAATTTCATAATTATGTTTATGGATACATATTTTTTTGCTCTATATACATAGTTTTTGCTTTCTTAATTAGTATGATGTAAAGTAGACTAATAATAATAATCATTCTCATCAATATTAAATAGTTTACAAATAATAATTAATAAGTAATTAATATTAATGATTAATAATTATAATTTATTATTAAATTAATAATAATAATAATTAGATAAACAAGTAACAATAAATAATAATTAAATTAATAAAAACAATTAAATGATTAATGATAATCACATTACAACTTTGACACTAAAGCAATGCAATTTTGATGTTAGATTGATGCAAAACGTATCTATTACAAAGCTAAAAAGATGCGAATATGATGCAAAATAAATAACAATGGTGCCAACATGATGCTAATATGACAAATGAGTGATGCAATATAATGTTACAACGATGCAAATAGATAATTAATGACTCATATGTGACATTGACATGACACAATGGTGATATGAAAAATGACACTAATAAGATGAAAATAAGATGCAAAATATCTAAAAGTTTTGTATTTCAACACTAGCACAATGCTAGTATTATGCACATACAACACCCCAAATGAAATATGGATGCCCACATCGATGTGTTGTGATGCTAATATGACGCAAAATACATGCTTATGATGCAAATACAATGTGAAAGTGACTCTATTGTTTTTGCAATAATATATGATGCAACATGATGATAACACACGCCGATAAAGATTTTTGTGTTGTGTTATTCATTGCTAAGGTTAGACTTATACAATACACACTGAAAATGACAACACAAAGTTGACGTAAATCAAAATACTCCCTTTTGGTGTTGTGTTTTGCATCATTTGAACTTGAATTTGTCCCCACAAAATGCATTGATTGATGACACTAATGACGACATTACAACCCTATATTACAATAGTGTTTAAGAATCGAGACACATTAATGTCAATTTAAAATGATAAGGTTAAAATATATTATTTTTCTCACCATTATATGATTGTTCACATGTTGAATAAGAAGTGTGAATCATGAATATAGTTCGACAATAGTTAGTGTTATGCTTAATTTTTTTTTAACTTACAAATTATGCTATTTTTATTTTATATGAACGATAAATTCATCATTCACGTGTTGAATAAGAAGTGTGAATCATGAATATCATTTGACAATAGTTAGTGTTATGCTTAATTTTATTTAAATTACAAATTATACTATTTTTATTTTATATGAACGATAAATTTCATCTAAAAATAATATTATGAATAATGTTAATTTACATAAATTCTAGTTATGTTTTTAATTTTTTTTTTAAACACTCATAGATATGTATATATATATATATATGAACACTATCACTTATTTCAAAAAATGTTGTTTTTGTCTCTGCATCCACACCCATTCCTGTTCCCAAATCCAAATCCACATCCACACCCATTCCTGTCCTTAAATCCAGGTAACCTAACAACTTAGTTTGTAAATTACAAAACTACTTCTAACCATAAAAGTAAGACATCTTCACATACCTTTAGTATCTTTGGTTACAAATTAAAGTTAAAGTCCTCATCGATGAATGATAATGTTCTTAGAGAAATCATATCATGGTTCTACATCCTCACCACCTATATGAAATCATATAAAGTGTTTTGCACTTATAGAACATGGACAATAGAGTATCCCAATAAATTATTGGGAGTGTAGATTTAACATTATACTTTAACAAACACGATTATAAAGGCAATCCCCTCGTTTCAACAAATTTTGCATGGAGTTTTATAGTGAACAAGACTTAACCATTAAAGTAAAATATTTCATAAGTTTCAAACAGATTTAACAATTAAAGTAAAATATTTCATAAGTTTCAAACAAAAGGGGATAAAAAGAAGAAGTCACACCAAAAGGGGATAAAAAGAAGAAGTCATACCAAAAGGGGGCCATGGCATCAATAAGTTGTTGTAAATGCACAATCCTCCTCAATTTTCCATTGCATTGTTTTCAACCCGCCCTTAATTTTAAATCTAAAAAGGTAGAATGATATTCTTTTTCTAGAAAAGAGAGAATATGAAGGGAGACTTAAAGAATATGAAGCAAAATAGAAATAAAAAAAAGATTGAATGTCCCAAGGGCGGGTAATGTTGGAGAGTGAGAGGACTTTTTACGTTACATCACAAACCCTAATAATCCTTGTTTCACAAAAGGGTTCCATTATTAATTTTTAAATAAAACGATCATTACATATAAATCGTGTGACTTCTTCCCTCCACGACTTTAGAATCAAGAAACCCTATGATGTGAACCCCAACGCACTTCAGTCCAAATTCGATACCATAATGACCTATAAAATGGCCTACATTGGGAACTTTAGGTTTGAAGCTCCTTACTTTATGAAGAATAAAGTAGCTTTTGGGCCCCCTTCTTCATGGGTCCACATGCTACGCTGCATAAATGGTTAGGGGAATCTGTTTAAAGTTGGAAATAATTCATTGCGTTTAGTTCAAAAAGTTAGGTAAGTTCTCGAAGATCAATACCCATTTGATTAGAAATGTGGTGTGGTAGGTGGAATAAGTTAGTGCTTCAAAACTATTTTATGGTTGAGCCTTGTACTTGATGGTCCCAAATTTCCTAATTATGGATATGAAAAGTTGCCACATGATAGGAATTTTATTCTTGAGTGTTTCTTTATATGTTAGTACTTGAGCATCATGCCTAAAATTCAAAAGAAAGATAAGACCAAAGGCTCAAGTATGACAAATCACGTTATCAAGTGCAAAAGAATTTCAATAAGGGAAGTGTGGTACCCTTGAATAGTGCCTAAAAGTCAAATTCAAAAGAAGGATAAGACCAAAGGTTCAAGTATGATAAATCATGTTATCAAGTGCAAAACAAAACAAAATTCAATAAGGGAAGTGTGGTATTTTTGAATAGTGTAAATTAATGAATTGGATAAGAATGTTGAAAAGGGAAGTGTAGTACCTTTGAATAGTGTAAATCAATGAATTGAATAAGAATATTGAAAAGCCATATTATATAGGATGGTTTGTAGTACCGCTTGTCATAACAGAGTTTATTGGGGCAAGAGTGTTTGTGATGATAAATGAGGTCGAGATAGGGATTGGGGTGATAGGATTAGAATATTGAAAAGGGAAGTGTGGTACTCTTGAATAGTGTAAATCAATGAATTGGATAAGAATATTGAAAAGCCATATTGTACAATGTATGGGATGGTCGATGGTACTGCTCGTCATAGTAGAGTTTATGGAATTGAATTGGGGCCATAGTGATTGTGATGATAAATGAAGTCAAGATAGGGATTGGGGTGATAGGAGCATAGTCATGGAAAATTTCCATTGTCATTATAGTGACTTGTGTGCATTGTGTGAAATGATAGATCTCCAAAGAGGGGCGAGGCACTATGAGAGGAATATATCTAAAGTTCAAGACTTGCTTGCTTTCTTGGACCATTGATGGGTAGGATGGAAAGAGGAATGGGAATATAGAGTAGAGATGGAAGCTCAGGTTAATGTCTGACATATGCTAAATAGTTCCAGTCAATTTGAAGCCAGCAAGGTCAAAGGAAAATAATTTACAAAGTTTATGGTGAATTCTAGAATAAAACATGCAATTTTGGTAGCAAAATATGACTCTTTGATGAATACGATTTCGAAGATAGCAAGTGGTTCTTATCAGCATGAGGGAACTTTCCAGTCTTTGACACCTCTTCCCAATTAGTAAGTTTCCTTATTCTAAAATGAAACACACAAGGAGATAGAGGAAGACACAATGTAGCAAGGGCTAAGGCACACATGCAACACAAAATTAGAGCCCAGGAACAAAGAATTAATCTTCAGGTTGGTGTCAAATAGAAAACCCTTAATGGGCATGATTTCATGTAATCTCTACTAATAAATATGTTTTGCAAAATATAGTTACTACTCACTTAGTATATTAGGCTATATACCTATAGGG
>SNQJ01S0005779.1:431380-447093 GCA_010110895.2 Picea sitchensis
TGTTACCCTTGTACACACGCACACAAAAAAATAAAAATAAAATTGCACTTGTTATAAGAGGTTGTCTTCCTAACGAGGAGGAACGTTACAGAACAACAAGATAAGGATGGCTATCACTATACAAGAAAGGATGAAATATATCAGACAAATCTTGTGGAGGCTATTACAAGATAAGTCAAAATCAGAATCAATCTTGAAGAAACCTAGAAGAAAGAAGTCATCAATCAAGAGAAAATTGGAGAAAGACTTATGACGCTTTGCAGAAGACAATAAGGATGCATACGAAAACATGGAGTCTCCTAGATGGAGGGAGCCGATTATATATCACCATAAAGAAGAGCACACATTCATATAGGAAGAAAGGATTAGGAGGGAGCTAATCCTACGATCCATTGAAGACGATGAAGTATATATCCATGGTAGCAAACATGAAAAGAAGTATGTGTTCAGTTCGACCTTAGAAGAAGTCTTCTTCGAAGAGAAGGCTTAAAGTATCCCTGGTTGTCCATTCACATTCATGAACCTATGATAAAAGGAAAAAGTGGAATCTTTAGGGCATGGAATCTATAAAAAACTCCATGGACTTAAGAGCTAAACCAAAACATGAAGAAGAATATGAAGATTCCAAGAAAGAAAGAGAAGCCAGAACAACCGGTCATTGTATCGAGAATCACAAGATTACCAGCCTGATATGAACTCACTAAAAGAAATCAAGCAGAGGAATTGAAAGTCATGATGAAGAACAGTGTATGGAAGACTTATGAATGAAAGCATTGCGAGATCTAGAACTAGAGGTTCTCCCATATGGAGAGAGAAGACTATGATGATTACTTGTTCCAGTAAACCAGACATATCTCTACATGAGTCATTATATCATCCGCAACATACATGAGTTCAAATTCTACATCAGATAAATGCAAAGACTGCTCTCCAGAGCAATTGAACAAAGAGTGTATGAAGAACAACCTTAAGACTTTGAGGCATACCAGAAAGAGACCCTTGTATGTAGATGTAAAAACATAACTTGGTGGAGAACCTCTAGTGCATAGCAAAAGTGTGGTGAAGATTTTTCTATAATAGAGATATTGTATCAAGATGATTACTCAGTAGATTAGATCTCGTGATGATTGAAGAAGTTCCACATGGATATGTTCCAGTGTTCCAAACAATGATATACTTTATTGATCAGAGCTACATGAATCCTTCAGAGAAAAACTAGTGTTCCAGACCGAAGTACATTTGAAATAAAGCATCACATTATCCGTGATGAAGTCCAGAAAGGAGAAAGTGGTTCTCCAATACATATCTCCACAGATGAGCAGATAAGCAGACATTTTAGTAAAGCTTCTATCCAAGATGAAAGAGTTTGCATACTCAAGCTGGAGCTCGTGGAGACGACTTCCTTATTGAAAAAGGAAGAGATGAATCCCAGGTTGGGAGGGAGCACTGATATGTATTGATTTATGGACAATCATTTTTCAGTTCGAAAAATGGTCGAGGATGAGAAGTTTCCTTTCCAGTTCGGAAAGTGAATTGAGATTTCTGATGAACATCGATTTCTCATTGTGGTTAACATGGGAAATGGTCCATATTGCTGATGTATCATAAACATCGACTTCCCATTGTGGTTAACATGGGGAGTGGTCTAGGGAAGTCTCTCTTCTTGAGGGTTACTCAATAAGATTGGCCCGCCTCACCGGACAACGATTTCTCATTGTGGTTAACATGAGGAATGGTCCATTTTGGAGGTTGGTACAGGACAGTATTTTCCTCTTGTGGTTAACAGAGGAAATGGTCTAGACAGTCATTCCTTAGGGTTTATACATTCTCTCCAGGGTGCACTTTGACTAGTGTAGGAGGAATGGCCCAGGGTGGGGAATGGTCCAGACTCAGCAATCAGGGACATGCATTCCTTAGGGTTTATACATTCTCTCCAGGGTGCACTTTGACTAGTGTAGGAGGAATGGCCCAGGGTGGGGAATGGTCCAGGCTCAGCAATCAGGGACATGCATTCCTTAGGGTTTATACGTTCTCTCCAGGGTGCACTTTGATTAGTGTAGGAAGAATGGCCTAGGGTGAGGAATGGTCTAGGTTCAGAAGACATGACAGTTATTCTTCCTTGATTGAGAAGAATAGTCCAGATATCTCATTGTTCTACTTTGAGGGAAGATATTCTTTTAGATCTCACAGATGTGAGTGAAATATTGGCCTAGATGATTCAGTTTATATCATAACATTGTTTCTGTGCAGGTTGATATCGGATGATTGTTATGAAGATTGTATGACAGTAGATGTATACTACTGTGGTGGACGTGTTCCACTGTTTGTGACTATACGTTGCTAATCAAGTACTTGTGTGTTACTTGGTGTGGTAGTGTACCATTGGATTGTAGTTATGTACTACTATGGATAGACACATCTGTGTTCTATTTTGTTTCGATTTCCTTGAATACTATCAGCCATATTGTAAATGATTATCAGTTAGATGGATAATCAAAGGATAGAGATTTCCTAGACAGAAAATGGTTCAGAGAATTTACTCTTCTAGATTAGAAGAATGGCTCTTGTATCACTATATGGAGTGAACATCATGTCTGATTACTCAGATAGAGTATGGTTTGGAGAGATGATGCAACTGATGACATTGATGATGATGATGGTCTCATGATATAGTCATGATCTAGTCTGTACAACTATGTTGACACTACAGGGTGAATGGTATGTTTTTGTGCTCAAGACCATTACCTGTAATACCTCCCTAGCTAGGAGGGAGTGTTTATATTATGGTAGCTGCGGGAGGTATTTACCTCCACGTGTAAACCTGACGAGGATAGAATACTCTGGGAAGCAAGAAGAAACCCTAATGAGTTGGCTAATAACCCTAGAATACTTGTCGGCACAAGAAGATAATTTATATTAGGTTATTAGCCTCCAAGAGAAGAAGTTGGCCATAAATAATAATATATACTGAACATAAAGATACCCAGAATGAGAAGTCGGCCCAGGTAGTTAGCCAAAATTAGTATAAATACAGGAGGCCAGTTCTCATTCTGGCAGGTAGTCTCAGAATTGCAGAGCAACAACTTGTGCGCACTGCAGTGCCCAGTCTTGTGCGCAGGTTTGAGGAGAGCTTCCATTGCANGTGACAATAGAGATATTGTCAATGGTAAAATGAACACATCCATCATATTCTAACAAGGCGGGCTCTACATTGTCTTTGAAAGTAGGAATTGTTATGGTCTCCAACTTTTAGCCGCAAGCTTCGATACTTGAGCCTCCAATATTCTTCTTCTTGTCGAAATGAACATAAAGTTTTGTTTTGGGCAACTTGTTCTTTCTCTAGATCTATTTTGAATATGGACTTGGACTCCATTTTCTCTTGCAAGTCTGATAACTGATGGACGGCCTCTTGTCTGATGCTAATGGGGTTGATGATGGGTTTTTTAACCCAAGATTTCAGTGCATGTTTTTTTTCCTTTACTTTTTGCTCCCACACAAATCTTGGAGACCCTGATACATGAGAGGACCAAGCAGATTGAACAGTTTCCAAGAAGCCCTCCTTATCTATCCAAAGGGGGCTGAACCGAAAAGGAATTGGGCCCATATTTCTTCTTCTTCTTCCATATTCAAGAGGATAGGTTTGTGATCGGAAGTCAACTTTGGGAGGATCTTGGTAGAGATTATCCTTCTTTCTTGTAGGAACGAGCTCTAGATTAAGAATCTTCCCAGGCATGTAGAGATGTGGGCATCCCCTAATCTTTTATTTATCCAGGTGTAAATTCCTTTAGAAGGCTTTAAATCAAGGAGGTGCCACTTATGAAATAGCTCCTCGACGAAGGGGAGCATTTGGTCTCTGCCACTATTGCCTCCTCTCTTTTCTTTCAGATCAAATACTAAATTTAGATCTCCAGCTAGTATTATGTTTGAGGGAGAGGAGATCTCTAAAAAATCTGATAACGATTGACAACAGTCTTTCTTTTCAGAGTACAGGAAAGATACATAAGGATTGAAGAGTGAAAGATAAAACTTACTTGAAGTATGTCGAAGCTTAGTGAAAATCCAGTGTTGTGTCTCGAAATAATATTCTAAATGAAACTTGTCATTTGCCCACAAGGTTGCGATGCCACCAGAGGAACCTCTTGCGCTGATGGCTTTCCCAACATTTTTCTTCCCTTTCTGTTTGTTGATTTCAAGAAGGGTTTCCCCTTCAATTTTGGTCTCTTGGAGCAGGAGGATATCGGGAGGGTCGATTTTTAGTAGGTCTTTAACTGCTTCGGCATTCGTTGGATTCCCCAAGCCTCTGCAATTCCAAGAGACTATACACATTATTTGCTGGGATTGGAGTGGGTAGACCCTCCCTTGGGGGGCCTTGTTCTGGTATTTCTTCCAATGGACATCTCAATGGTGGATTGGCTTCCTTTCATTTTTTTCCTCTCCTCTTCTTCTGCTCTTGCTTCTTTGTGAGATTTTCTCCCTGCTCTTTTTTAGGGTCTCTCGAAAGACTCATCCTCTGAAGATCCAGAGTTTTCTGGGGGTTTGTTTTTTATTATTTCTATGTAGGAAGGGGAGGAGGAGGTTCTGATTGGGGAACCGGATTGGGCTACCTCACCATTGTTTTTTCCCACTGTGGGAGGGAGGGTCTGTTTCTCACGTTCTTCAATCACTGGATCAAATATTTCTAAGGGATTGTCGAGGATTTCGAAGAGGTTTTTAGGAGCCTCTGGGATTCGAGGGGCTGAGATTCCTTTCCTAGGAGATTTCCTTGGAGTGGGGGTGCTAGGCCCTTTTGATGCCCCTTTCCCTTTGAATCTTTTGTTATTCTTTGACGGGGTTGCTTTCTGGACCTGTTTCCATTGTTCTCCTTTTGAGATCCCCCCCTCTTCTTCTACCTTCTTTTTTCAATGCCTGGCGAAGTGTTTGTAGCCATGGCAATACCTGCATTTGAATGGAAGCTGTTCGTAATCCAGTTCTTGGATGTGAGACCAGTCCACGACCTTTAGTGGAATGGATTCCAGGAGCCCCACCTCCAGATCTACTTCGACACATATCCTGGCACAGGAATACTGATCCTTTCTGTCTGCTTTGTCGATGTATTTTTCAAGAGTGTTCCCAATGGATTCCAGAGACTTTGGATTCCAACAATGCAAGGGGAGATGGGGGAGACATACCCAGACCGGAGCGAGAGGGCACATCTTGTGTCAGATCAATGTCTGGAGACCATTTGTTTAGGTACAGACCCTGAGGGCCCATAAAGTATGGGCCATTCCTGAATATGAGGTTTATGTCCTCTGTGATGTCAAATACAATTGCGTGGAATCCCCTGCTGATGAGATGGATTTTGATGCCTTCTTTTATAAGGGGGCTCCAGTTCCTTTGAACCCATGCATCTACAGCTTTGGGAGAAGGCCATAGGCCTGTGAATTGGCCGATGAGTCCCCGTTCAACAAGGTTCAAAGCAGATCTGCGTGTTTCTTCTGCTGGGAGGGCAACTGAGGGAATACTATCTAGTTTTTTGACAATTTTTTGCTGCATCACTGAGGCCGTTCCTTTGCTGCTGGCTGCGACTAGTTTTCTGAAAGCATCTATATCAGGAGGGAGAGGTGGCGGGGGAACCTCAAGGCCCCCTCCTAGGGCCATGGTGTGAGGGCAGAAGGGAGGGGATCACCAGATGCACGTACGAGCAACCTCCTGGAGCGTGAGGTTGATAATATTACACTTTTTCCAAACTTTAGGTGAAAGACTTATCTATTCCTTTTCTCTATCTATTCCAAATATAACCAACATTTAATACAATTTTATTCATTATTATTTACAAAAAGAGAAGTAAAACTTTTACACATTTAAAAAAGATAAAACAAAAAATTTTAATACAAATTTTATTCATTCTTTAAAAAAAGAAGTCGTCAAACTTTTACACATTTAAAAGAGATAAAATAGAGAATTTAAAAGAAAATTATTATCTCTATCAAAATAAGTATGGATAAAGAGATAACCGTTTTATCGTGTGATTCTATTAAGATTATAAATTTATGAATTTATGAAAAGTATGGCATAAAATTTAATTTTAAAAATTTAATATAATTTTTTTATTAAAATAAATGTATGTTATTTTATATATTTTTTTCATTGAAATGAATGAAGGTTGTTTACTCTTTTAAATTGGAGTATTAAGGAATTGTGTAAAGGAGGTTTCAAGTTTGATTCTCACTCCACTGTATTAAGGAATTGTGTAAAGGAGGTTTCTCAAGTTTGATTCTCACTCCACTTTATCTGTGTTCCATGCTTGCAGGATGTGTGGCGAACCTGGGGGTATATGGGTAGTGGACGGATATCGACCACGTATCACACAAGTACGAGAACCGAGAGTTACTGATTCCAATATTATATATATATATATATATATATATATATATATATATATATATATATATATATATAATTTTATAATATGTATTAATAATAATATGTATTAGTACAAGTGTGAGTAGAGTTATTTTAGAACTTAGAAAACATTATAAATTTTCATTTGCTTGAGGTTTGGGAGAAATAACGAATAATGAACCAAAATTTCTAGCTACACTCAATAACGAGAACATGATAAGCAGCATCGAGACATTCATTTTTTAAGTAATTTATGACTCCCTATCTGAACAATGCATTATTTGTTTGAGAGCAATTACTCCCTCTATTTGTGAATTATCTTTGTATGGGATTTGCCTTAGGGAGGGAGTGTTATCGCTCTTTATCATTTGGCATGTGGTTAACTCTATTTTTTAAATGTTTAAATGTGGTTTGAAGGGTGGATTTAATCTAGTCCTATTGTTTTTTGATATGGGGTTTGAGCCTAAATCTTTGGGATTTTTGGGTGACCATAGAGTAGTGTGCATGTTATCCTAGGTATATGGGGATGTAGTAGAAGTAAAAGAGATTGTAGAGAATAAATTCATGATCAATATAGGAGCATTGCAATTCAAACTCATTAGGGCATTAATTGAAAAGGTGGGGGTGTGGAAGGAGAAAACAAATACCATAGATGTGATTGAGAGACTCTTCCAATGTACACCCATGATGGTCTTTCATGTATAACATCCAATATTGGTCATCAATTCTCCATGATATTTCTTAGCCTTATATGTTTTTGTGTTGTCATCCAAGTGGGAAATGAGAGAATTGAACTCTATAATAACATGTTTTCTTAGATAATATAATTCTCCAACTCGTTTTACAGAAGGAATTTCCCCTCCATTATCAACACTCCACTTAAAAAAAGTATATGTTGATAAATATAAGTGATTTCGTTCTTCTTATCCAAACTTGGCACATACTAGGTGACTAACTGTTCCATTTTTTAATACCCAAAAGATAATTTTCCCAATGATCAATATCACAAACTTAGATATCAAGATCAAATTAGCATCAAACTATGTATTAATTAATCAATGTAGTTAATTTGACATCTTAATAACCTTATATATGTGTGCATGTTTATACCAGTTACTTGTTTGAACAACAAAACTAAAACAAATTCAAAATTACTTATGCAATTTGAGTCCTTGTTGTTTCAAAATTTCCAAGTAACTTTGTAAACTGTATAGTAACATATTTAAGAATAATAACACATAATTGCCTAATGACATTGCTAATCTCTTTTTATAAATGGACTTGAAAATTTTGATATCGAATATCGCCACCACTAATAAATTTTCTTTATGATGTTTAAAATTACATGTCAATTCAATCATAGTGATAAATGAGTTACATTGATTTTGTTCTATTTATTAATTAGTAATTCTTCTCCCTAAAGAATTAAAAGCCAAGTATAATGTACATTTCATTTCCCTTTCATGCATTTATGAGTCTTGTGATCCTTATCTCTTAGATGTTAAATTTGAACTCAACAAACTTTTAAAATTGTTGTTTATATGCTAAATTTACAAATACATATTTAACTAAAAACATGAACAGAATTAAAAGCCAAGTATAATGTACATTTCATTTCCCTTTCATGCATTTATGAGTCTTGTGATCCTTATCTCTTAGATGTTAAATTTGAACTCAACAAACTTTTAAAATTGTTGTTTATATGCTAAATTTACAAATACATATTTAGCTAAAAACATGAACAATGGACGTTAGAAGAAATTTGCAATTCTCAAAATGACATGTTTTATTAATTGTAAAAATAGAAAATACAATACTACTAAATGAAATCCTAAATATACTCACTTAATGAATATAAAAAACTCATCCACATTGCATTTTTAATATAAGGGAGAATATGATAAAAGAAAAAACTAAAAAAACTAAATCAACCTAAACATAGCCTAAGGAAAATTCCCATATGAGCATAGATACTTTCCTAGATTAGAGCACCATCAAGGAGTAAAGCATGCTTGAGTGCAAGAAGTAGTCTCCTAGGGGTCTGTGTCCTATCCTAAATAAGGAATCACTCCTAAATAATGAGCTTCACTAATTTTGGAAATCTTAACTCAAGATAAAAATGCCTATTCTAAAGACAAGAACTTGTTTTCTAAAAATAAAATATGTCAAGAGTGGAACATACATGCCTCAAACATGCATATATCCTCTACTCATTCCCATATAATTACACCTTCTATAGGCTACAAGCTAGTGTCACACCATATCTTTATTGAGAGTGGTGCATAGAAACTAAGATGATCTATGTTGAATAAGTTGCTATTGTATTGATTTGCATCATTGTTGCTCCATGGTAAGGAGAACACCAACTAAGAAACAAGGTAAAAATATAACACTCCCTTTTTGCAAGGAAAGTGTTATCTACCAAGCCAAGTCTTTCTCTCAACATCTCAAACTACCCCTTATCTAGGGGATTTGTCAAAATATCCATGAACTTAGGAAATGAAGGAATATACTTAAGAACTACTGCTCCCTTCTTAAATATATCTCAGAAAAAATGGTATAGAATATCAATGTTCTTGGACTGATCATGAAATATTGGACTCTCGGAAATCTCGATGCAACTTTGATTTTCATAGTATACCATAGTAGACTCCAACATTTGATTGGTCAACTTTTCTATCAACTTGCAAATCTAGATAGTTTCACAACTTGTAGAGTTGGTTGTTGTATACTCTATCTATTTGAACTCAAAGGAAATACTACCTACTTCCTATTAAACTAAGATATCATGTACATGAACCAAATTGAAGAAAAATATTGAAGTACTCTTCATGGAACTAGTATCTCCTACCTTGTAGAATCAACTAAACCATGTAGCACCAACTCACCATTGTCGGGTTAATTATATGCAATAATTCCTAGACAATAAATTATAAACTGGGAATTCTTAGACTTCGAGGTGAAAGCACAAGAAATCTAGGATGAGAGCCTATTCTAACCTATGTAACAACTAATGTCGATGAAACACACTTTGGAATGCAATAAATGAAATCAAATGGAAAATCGCCAATATAATTCCTATCATTGTGATCCAGATTATTTTCAGAACGAAATGAAAGCAAATATATTACAATGAAATATACATAAAAATTGTCAGAAACGGAGAAATACAACAATACATGATTTCTATTAATGAAAGAAATGTACAGAGACTGTAAAGATATAAAGTCCAAGACTCACTAGAATGGTGGAAGATTTATCTCCGAGAAGAGATGTAACAGCTACACTCATTCGCAAGAAGATGATTACAATGAGGCTCTGTAGGCATTTTTATGATAAACATGAATGCCAAAGCCCTAGACATCCAAAAACCTAACTCTAGGAGATGAAGCACCAAAATTCGTGTGGAACTCGTTGGGGTACGTTAGTACATTAAATTCTTGGGGTCGTAACTTTTGCATACGATCTTCGTTTTAGGCATGTGATAGCTCGTTGGAAAGATATTTTTGAGAACTACACATTATGCTATCAAAATTTGAATCCATCTATAGTTTGATTGCGACAAGCCAAGAAAATATTGTTTAGATCCCCAAAATGTCCTTGGAAGTACAAAAATATGTACTGACATGGAAAATTCCAAAATAATCCATATGGAATAGGTGGGCGGCCACCAATATCCACCTGGATGCTGTGTAGGGATTCAAAAAAACCTCGTAAGTGAAAAACCCACAATTAAAAAGAAATGTCCCCATTATAGAGAAACATGCTTAATTGAAAACTGTCAAGGTGAGCCAGTTGGAATTTGGAATAGGTGGGTGGCCACCAATATCCACCTAGATCAATCCTCCCCCCTTAGGAAGAAATAGTCTCCATCGTGTTAAGTAGCTACTGAAGAGAGGAAAGCATTTTCTGAATCTGAATCTTTGTGAGTAGTGTGCCTTGTTGGAGATGTTGCGTTGCTTGGTCTGTGAAAGGCTGTCATGAACCTGTTGCTGGTGGGGTTGAATATGTTCTACCAACCTTTTGACTCTAGGCTTGATGAGGCATTGTGTAGGCACCATTGTAGGTGAAGAAACAATATTTGCTTTCTCTTCTGCAATCTTCTTCTACTGGATAGAAGGTGTTGAGGCTTGAGTGGTTGTAGTGGCCTTTTGTGCATCCTTTGAACAGACTGTGAAGAAGATGAATTTTGCAATATGAGAGATTACCTTGCAACACTATTTTGGTGGAACAATAGTTAGAACAACCTTTGGTATCCTATAGAGTTGACCCCCAGAGTAATAATGAAACTACGAGGTTGAGACTCATAAAAAACATGACGTTTCAACATATATGGTTAGCACAAAACAACATTACAAACATCAAGAGGGGAAACATCACACACTACCTCATCCTTGAAGGGTTGGATGCCATAGGACAGGAGACACTACTTTCCAACACAAAGATCTCGTCCATGGTGAAGCCACCCGATGTTGTATGGTTGCGGGTGTGGTGTTGTTGACAACCCCAACTGTTTGACGACCTCAACTGAGAAGTGGTTCTTCTAGCTACCGCTATCAACATTGAAATGCAACAGGGTCCCCTTCACCCACATCTGTGAATGGAAGAGGCGCTCCCCCTCTTTACGATCTACTGGTTCTTCTAGCTGAATTATTGCAGTCACAACAATAGGAGTAGGGTCTGCGTCGATGATCTATTCATTTTCAATATTTTCTGGACCAGACTCCGAATCAGAGGTTGAATCCTTGTCCTTGACCTAAGCCACCAATGAATTTTTCGAGCGAAATTCATCAATGTTGTGCCAGGGGATTTTGTGGAAGTCGCACCACTTCCCAATGTCATTCTTCATCTTTCATTTACCCTTATTTTCTTGTGCCTTGGATTGGTTGTCGGAAGGTTGTTGGTTAGGGCTGTCTTTACCATGATTTGGTTGTTGCAGATTTGCAGAACTAAACTCCCATCTGTTCTGGTGCCTAAATTTCTACTCGATTTTGACAACACATGGATAGGTATCTCCCAATGATGATATGTTTAGGAAATACATTTCAGTTTGGATGTACGTACATAGAGCCCCATGGTATTTCAAAAACAGATGACGGTCAGAGTCTTTGATACCCAGCTTGGTGCGCAAGGTATGAAAGGTATTTGTGAACTCCGACACTATTTGGCTCTTCTCTTGTCGTAGTGTGGTCCATCTCATGTAATGGTCTTCATAGTTATCAATAGGGTAGTATTGTTCCTTGACCGCATCTACAAAAAAATTCCAAGTGGGATCGGCCCCACATATTCCAGATTCCTCTATGGAACTTTGATCCCAGTAAGTTTCCCTCCAATGTTTGACATGGGGGAGAGCCTTGAGGAGTGCGAAGGTGATATTTTCCTTGTCGGGAAAATTTTGAACATAGAAATAACCTTCTATAAGATTCAACATTTTTTCTAAGGCATCCACATCTATCTGACCTTCAAAAACATGAATATAAAAATTAACTTGTACCTTGAAGGGAGAGGTTCCTCCAAAGTGGCCGCTTGATGAAGATGTGCATGTTTCTATCGACAGACGTTGAAGGATGTGGGAAAAATTATACATCATTTCATCCCTCTGTCGCATGCGAGTTTGCTCAAGAAATAGGTTAATAAAATATTTTGCTCCACCGTTTTTCTTTTCTACCGCCATAGAGGGTTTCTTGGGTGTGCGAGAGTGATTTTCCTCAAGAGAGACAAGCTCGATACCAGACTTTCTATACTCAGACCTCGTCGGACATAGGCATTGAAAAATGATCAAGTGCAGCCTGCTCTGATACCACTGATCCTGATTATTTTTGGAACGAAATAAAAGCAGAGATATTACAATGAAATACACATAAAATTGCCAGAAACAGAGAAATACAACAATACATGATTTCTATTAATGAAATAAATGTATAGAGACTGTAAAATACAGAGTGCAAGACTTTCTAGAATGGTGGCAACTTTATCTCTGAGAAGAGATGTGACGACTATGCTCATTCGCAAGAAGATGATTAAAATGAGAATATGAAGGCCTTTTTATGATAAACATGAATGAAAAAACCATAGACATCCAAAAACCTAACCCTAGGAGATGAAGCGCCAAACGTCACGTGGGCCCCGTTGAGGTAAGTTAGTACATTAACTTCTCGGGGTTGTAACTTTTGCAAACGATCTTCGTTTTAGGTATGTGATAGCCCATTGGAAAGGTATTTTCGAGAACTATGCATTATATTGTCAAACTATGACTCCGTCTATAGTTTGACTGTGGAAAGACAAGACAACACTGTTTAGATCCCCAAAATGACCTTGGAAGTACATAAATATGTATTGACATGAAAACTTCCAAAATAAGCCAGTTGGAATAGGTGGGAGGCCACCAATATCCACCTGGATGTTGTGTAGGGATTCATAATAGCCTTGTAAATGCAAAACCTACAATTACAAAGAAATGTCCCCATTACAGAGAAATGTGCTAACTGAAAACTGTCAAGATGAGTCAGTTGGAATTTGGAACAGGTGGGTGGCCACAATCCTTTCCCCTTAGGAAGAAATAGTCTCCATTGCATTGAGTGCCCAGGGAAGAGGGGAAAGCGTTTTATGAATCTGAATCTTGGTGAGATGCGTGCCTTGTTGGAGAAGTTGCATTGCTTGGTATGTGGAAGGATGTCACGAATTTGTTGCTGGTGGGGTTGAATATGTTCTACCAACCTGTTGTCTCTGGGCTTGACGGGGCATTGTGTAGGCACCAATGTAGGTGAAGAAACAATATATTCTTTCTCTTCTGCAATTTGATTCTGTTGGTGATCCCGGTAGATATTGGTGACCACCCACCTATTCCAACTGTCTCCTCTTTACAATTTTTAGTTCCGCATGTTCTTCTGTAATTCTTTGTAATTGTGGGTTCTACACTTTCAAAGTTGCATGAATCCATGCACATATTATAGGTGGATATTGGTGGCCTCCCACCTAATCTAACTGGCTTATTTTGGAAGTTTTCATGTCAATACACCTTTTTGTACTTCCAATGCTGTTTTTGGGCCATACACATGTTTTTTTGACTTGCCACAGTCAAACTATAGACAAAGTCAAAGTTTAATGGCATAATGTGTAGTTCTATAAAATACCTTTCCAATGGTCTATCACGTGCCTAAAACGAAGGTCATATGCAAAAGTTACAACTCCGAGAACTTCATGTACCAATTTACCTATAGGGTCCCACATGAGTTTTTGCGTTTCATATCCTAGGGTTAGGTTTTTGGATGTCTCGGGTTTTGGCATTCACAAGTAATATTAAAAATGCCTCTAAAGCCTCATTGTAATCATTATGCTTAGAAAGATCTGCGTAGCAACCACATATCTTCTCAGAGATAACTACCACCATTCGAGCATGTTGTTTTCAGTTCTACAGTTTCATCCTATTTCATTTATTCAATAGAAGTTATTGTTCACTGGATATTTGTTGTTGTTCTCTGTATCTCTGTGTTATTGTATTTAGTCTATTATTCATTTCGTTCCACTCATAAATATGGATCAATGGTATCAGAGCAGTCTGATCTTCATTTATTTTTCTTCATGCATGTACCTGACAAGATATGGGTACAAGAAGTTGGGACTCGAACCAGTCGAGCCTTTGCAAGATCGGTCGCACCAACCCTGAAAAATACCCATGGGGGACGAAAATAAATATGATGGATCAAAATATCCTTTTAAAATTTTTCTCAAGGAATCCCTTGCGCGACAAATGAACGAAATGATGGACAACTTTTCACAGATCCTTCGACGACTGCCCACAGAAGACACATCTTCATCAAGCGACCATGCAACCCCCTTCAAGGTATAGATAAATTTTCATATTCCATTATTTGAAGGACCGATAGATGCAGATGTTGTAGATAAATGGCTGAATCTTCTCGAAGGGTATTGTTTGGTCCACAATTTTTCCGATAAGGAAAAGATTACTTTTTCACTCCTCAAGGCCGTCCCCCATGTGAAGGATTTGTGGGATACTTAATCTGAGCAAAGGGCCATAGAGGAATCTACAATATTTTTGGTCGCCCCCACATGGGATTCCTTCATGGGTGCCATTAAAGAAAAATACTATCTTGTTGGAAGCCACGAGGACTAGTACACAAGAGGGATCACCCTGCATCAAGAAATGGACCAGACAATACTAGATTTCACCAATATTTTCCATACCCCGCACACCAAATTGGGTATCAAAGACTCTGGGCGACATTTGGTGCTCAAATATCACAACTTTCTGCATAGATACATTCAAACAGAAATGGAGGTTTTTGACATCGCCTCATTGGGTATGACTTATAGATATGCTGTCAAGATTGAGAAAAACATTAAGCAGAAGAGGTGAGAGTTTGGATCTGCAAACTCCTCACAGTCAAAGCAGGGAAAAGGTGGCCCCAACCCACAAAACAAGGGACATAGAAAATATGTCCACTCTCAAGAGAACCAATCTAAGCCACAACAGAAGAAGGGTAATGAGAATTCAAAGAAGGACACGAGAAAATGGTGTGAATACCATAAAATCCCTTGGCACAACACTAAAGAATGCCACTCCAAGTAGTCAGTGGTGGTTGAGCTGAAAGATTTCGAGTCATAGGAAAATTCTAACTTTGAATCAAATCTAGAAGGAGGGAAGTGGATTATTGATGCCGAACCCAGTGTCATTGTCACTACCACCAAAGTCCATCCAAGTGAACCAGAAGAACCAGAGGAAGGGGAACGCCTCTTTCACTCACAGATGTGGGTAAAGGGGGATCCACTTCATTTAATTGTTGATAGCAGCAGTCAAAAGAACCTAATCTTAGTAGAGGTCGTCAAGTGTCTGGACTTGCCAACGACACCACACCTGCAATCCTACACCATCGGGTAGCTTCACCAAGGAAGATATCTTCGTGTCAGCCAACAATGTCGTCTTCCCTACAACATCAAACCTTTCAAAGATGAGGTATTGTTATAACCCTAAATTGCACCACACATGCTTACCTGACATCAGGCCAACTCATATCCCTTCTTTGCCAAAGCACTGCTGAACAACTCTTTCAAAATCCTCTTTTATAAAGGCCCACATGCCCTAATCCATTACTGCATGCGTGTACATGTTGGCTGACCAAAAACAACCCGTGTGGACCGACAAAAGCATGAAAAAAGGAAAGTTGCCAACGGAACAAAAATCTATGGGTGAGTTAACTGAAACTCTCGGCCATGCATGGCCGAGGGTTCATCCAAATACCTAGCACCTTCTATCCTATAAAAGAAGGGGTAGGGGTCCCATTTGGAAGAGGAAAAATATAGCAAAGAAACTG
>SNQJ01S0005779.1:452009-526743 GCA_010110895.2 Picea sitchensis
TTGACTCCCTTTGAGTCTATACGATCTCTGGAACCCCTTGCTTCCACTGCATCTGTTGACTTCTTCTGAAGTCTAATCTCCTATAGACTGTGCTAGGAGGTTGCTCCTCCCTACTGGATCCTAAGGGTTGACTCCCTCTAAAATCTAGCTACTTCTAAGCTGGTACTTGGTGTGGTTGCCTGCCTCACCACTGGTGGAGTCATCTGCTTCTCTTCATAGTATGCCTTATTAATGCCATGTATCTGTATGAGAACATGCTTGTTTTACTGCATCGTTTCTAGGTAGGCCCTTCTGGCATTACTGACTCTTCCTGATGATCTGAAGAGTGGTCAAATTAATTGTACGGTCATCTTTGGAGCCTTCTACACCTCACAGTCAATCTCCATAAGAGATACTTTTCTTCGTCTTCTACTTCACAAGGGTGTGTATGTTCGTGTACACAGTTCTATGTCTCGGCTAGAGACTGTCTAAATAGTTGCCTCCTGCAACCGTCATCATAGCTTCTTCTCAGAGCTATCACCTGTGACCTGCCCAGAACAAGAGACAAGAAAAACATTTCCATGGTAACCTCCATGGAATGATTAGTAATCAAGAACATCTCCTAGAGGAGATCAATTTCATATTACAGACAAGTATATCTTTAACAATGAGCATTTTCTTAATGGTAATCATACCGACAATATTTAGGTGTACCTAAACATTTGATAGCAATAACAAATAATAAAGCTATAAAGACTGCTATCCTAGGTTAAATACTTCCTTAAGCAACAACAATATAAAATATCAAACCTGACATGCAAACCTGGAGTCTGGTGTTGTTGTCCTACTTGAGTTTCCTTCTATCGTTTATATGAAAACACCATTGTCTAAAAGAAAAAAATTCATCCTTTGATGCCTTTGAGTGATCTTCGACTTCTGCTGCATGTGCATGGTGTTTCTTCTTCTCCTTTTCTTTCTCATGTTTGTGAGGACATTGTGTGACATAATGTCCCATTTTCCTGCAGTTGAAGCATTGAACCTTTGACACATCCCTCTTACGACGTGGCTTCTTAGACCTCCTTGGACTGTCTTCTCTTTTCTTTCTCTTCTTCACTTGTGTTGCAAGTGCTTGGTTTTCCTCATCATCTACCTTTTATTTCTTGGACATCAATCGAGATTCCTCTTGAGAGCAATCTGCCCATAACTTGTGAAACTTGGGTAACTTCCTTCTTGCACGAATTCCTTGGACAAATGGGTCCCAAGAGGGAGGGAAACTATTTAGTGTACTGGTTACTAGTTCAACATCTTCTACTGGATCTTCAATGTATGCTAACTGGTCTTTGATCCGTGAGATCCTTGTAAAGAGGTTGGCTATCGTCTCTGACTTGTTCATAGTCACATTTCTGAGTTGATGCCGAAGGGTAAACTTCCGACTAGTGTGAGTCTGGTTAAGGCATCAAACATTTCCTTTGCAGTCTTTAGTTCTGATACATTGGGTATCAGGTGACCCTTGATTGAGTCTGTCAAGATCCTCTTGGCCTTGACCTCATTCTTCTTGAACTTTGCCTTTGCTTCTTCGTCTTCGGGTTCTGGAAGCATCTTCTTGAGGTGATCCAATAATTCATTCTCTTCTAGAATGAGTTGTATTCTATGCTTCCAAGGTCTGAAGTTATCTGCTCCATCCAATCTATCCTCAACTCTCATATTGGTTGACATTTTCATCGGTAGAAACCCTAGCACTGAAAAACCTTGATTTTTCAGACTTCACCAAACTGCATGTTGAGGGTTTCAGGGGGTGCGCTAGGTTAGGGTGCATTGGTCTGTGAATGGATTATTCCCAATGTCTTTGGGATAGTGCTCAACAAGCTTGACAAAGTATTGCAGCTGGAAGATGCTACAAGGTGTTACTGTACCGATCTTCCTTCTAGTGGTTAAATTGTTCTGAAGGTAACCAACTCCGATACCATGTTTGGATTTTCCTTATTTACAGAGCATTAGTGTTACTAGTGTTCCTTTACTTTGTTACCATTAACATCTATATCATGTACTGAACAATAGCAACATAAACAAGAGACAAAAATAACACACGAGATTTATCCTAGGAAAACCCCAAATGGGGGAAAAACCCAACAACCTTTCTTAAATAGATTATGTTCACAAAGCAAGTCCAATCAGATAAACCCTAGCACAAGTGCCAGCTCAACCCGATATACCACCCCAACCGCAACAACAACACCATACAAAGGTAGTGCACTGAGGAGTAGCACACAAGAGAGAGATACCAAAAGACTAAACAATAATAAACTGTGCAACTAAAGCTACTGCGTCACCTCCTCCAAACTTGTGCCTTGCTTCTGTGTAGCTGGGAGAGTGTGAGTGAGTGAACAAATGAGCTAAGGCGCCTCCTTATTTATAGTCTTCTTGTCCTTCTAGCTCGATCGACTTCTCTTCTGGGAAGGTGTCTTTTCATTATACTTTATTCTTTTGGGCCGACTTTTCTTCTATGGTATTTCAATATCTGTTCAATAGATCTCTTGCTTCCAGAATCTTCTCCGCATTTAAGAAAGGTCATCTAGGAGGGAAATATCCTCCTGCACCTACCAAAACATCAACATTTTCATGGGAAGAGAGAATTAAAAGAAATATGATGTTGTGCAAGATGTAAAATATCACAATTATCTGACATAACTAGGTAGTAGGAAATTATTTTTGGCTGAGTTTTTTTGGGGGTGCTTCATACATGTTTTAGAGAAAATCTATAGACGTATTTGACCCATAGATAGGGTAGTACCCATGACACATGATTGTTTTTGTTGCTAGCATTTATTCCAATCCCAAACCTGCTATATGTTATTTTCTCTAGAATTTTAGTGTTAGCAATGATATTTATTCCCTTGTTTCATCACATGACAATCAAATGAATGGCTTTGGGAGGACATCCATTTGGGTATTTGTTGATATAGGTTTTCTTTGCCTTCCATATTATAAACCCTGTTTTGCTTTGATCTTTCTTGTTTTAAAGCTTAAACAACTCGATGATTGCCTTCCATTATTTCACTGCCTTCATTTTTTTTTAATTTCTATTAATTGCTTATGAGTTTGTAGTAAACCAAGGATATTTGCTTGTACTTGATGTTCTTCCCTCCTGTTTGGATAGAGGAAGCGATATTTCTTCACAACATTGACCTGTATTATTGCATTCTCTCAATGAAATACGTTAAATTATTGGTTGTAGCTTACACATTGTTCAGGCTAAGTGTTTTCTTTAAGTTTATTTATTAAAGCCATATTGTTTTTGTATGAATGAGCTGTAAGTTTTCAATTTATTCTAGATGGGTGGTTGGTTGTCTGTTTACATGGCTTGATTGTACAACTTTTAGCCTTTGAACAAATATTAAAGTTTGCTCCACCTTTCCGTATTTGGCTTGATAAATAATAGTTTTGCAATGTCTTACAGGAGGTTTGAAATATTCATATTATTTGCTTATTTAATATTCATTCAAGTCAGGTGCTTGGGTATTTGACTCTACCGGCTTAAAAGAGAACCAATCTTTGAGAAAAGATAACAATATGTCTTTTACAAGGCAACCCAACTATTTGAAGACTCTAGATAACTTTATTACCAGTAGGGATGTAATGTCCCCCACCACTTAATGAAGAGGTTATGAGAGACTCAAGAGTCTAGTTGTCCCCACTAGACTATAGTCTCATGCATCATCGGGACAAAAGACAACCCAAAGCCATTACCTATGCACAAACATTGTAATATTAAGTTGACTTTCGGAGAATAAGGTAAACTCTAAAGGAAAGAAAAGAACATGTGTGGAAAAGCTAGGAGTTAACCCTAGGGGTTAACTAACTCAACAAAGAAATAGATCTGGAGTATAAAAGAAAGGAAGGGCGCACTTCTCACTCATTTTGGATTATTATTACATTTTGCATTTGGGCTCTTGAGCACAAAGGAGTTTTGAGGGTTCTGAGATTAGAAACCCTAGAGATCAATTCGGTGGTGAAATATCCCACCTATCTGTATCCAAGCTTGGCCTCGGGGTTGCAATACTCCTCCCACACCATTCTACAACAATTACAGGTACCATATATTAGCCAAGGAATGAACAGTGCGCAACCTAGGGGGTTTCCATCAAGGGGGGTGCACCATTTGAAGAAGAAGAGTTCGATCCAAGAAGTGGAGGAGGGATTTGGGCATATAGACTTCTGGGTTTTCTTTGTAAGGCCTAGGCCATCATTTCCAGCCTATTTTGGGAGAGGTTTACTTGCCATATGATTTGTTAGAGCTTGGCACGAGTTGGAGAGGAGGGCACACTACAAAACAAGGTTTCATTTATTTGGAGGATCAATTCTTCATTTATTGAGCTGGAGACTTCACCAGGGGTTTTGTCTTGCCCCGATCTACTCTTCCAGCCAGTTTCATAGCATTTGGAGGTTTCTAGCAGTGAGGCTGAAATATTGGTCTCTTCAATCATCTAAGAGGGTGCAACTCAGTTTGAGGTTTCAGTTATAGGAGGAGTAGATCTCTATCATTCAGCCTGAGACTTCAGGAGGGGATTTGTCTTGCCCCAATCTACTATTCCAACCAATTTCAGAGTATTTGGAGGCCTCTAGCAGCGGGGCCGAAATATTGAGTATATTCAGCCATCCAGAAGGGCGTAACTCAACTAGGGGGGTTTAGATCTGATTCCTGGAAGGAAAGAAATCAAACTTGTGCTTTGCATCAGCTTATTGTATTGCCTTTGGAGGCTTATATCTTTAGTGTTGAGCATTTTGTAGCAACTATTGTTCGAGTGGATATTCTTATTGGTATTCTTCCAGATCTGCAGATCTGTTGTATCAAGATCTCTATATTATCTAAATAAAGGTCAAATCTAAGCTATTTGGTTCCATATTGGTGTTTCTTGTTGTATATTGTTTTTTCCTTGTGTTATATTTTCAAATCCATGTATACATGCTTTGATCTCATAAACACAAACCCTAATGCACAACTTCATGAGTAAACCTACAAACACACAACTAAACAAACAATATACAATGAACAATTAGTGTTTCCAACAAAAAAATTGGCTTGGAAACATTATAGTGGTATCAGAGCATTGATCCTCCCAACCAATGGGGATTAGCGCATGCATAAATTAAATGGTATCTATATGGGAAGACGCAGAAAGAAGACAAGTGAACCAGAGGTAGAAATGGAAGGTTCATGTGAGGATAGTGAGCCACAAGCTCTAGCAGGTTTTGCAAAGGATTTACAACACTCCATAAATCAGACACAAAGTGCACTTGAGCACCACCTATAGGAGAACCAGGAAACAATGCGTAGGGGACAATTTGAAATGAGGGAGRCCTTGGAAAGAGTAAATGCCATCGAAAAGAAGATTGCACAACTCTTATTATAGATAACCCATGTAGGAAAGGGACCAAAAATCTATGCAGAMAAAGAAGCMAATGTTTCTCATGGGGAAACTAGACCTCATCAAGAGTAGAGCTTTCACTACCACAATGAGGGACAAAGTTTTGGAGGAGGGGATTCTAAGGGGATAACACACAATAGAGCTACCCCTAGACCCTACCTACCTACCTACATTTTTGCATAACCATGCACAACACAACCACCATGATGAGATTGAGGACAATTTTGAGGAATATGCCAAGGAATATGAATCATTGAGTGCAGGATTCAGAAGGCAAGTCACACTAGACCAATATTGCAGAATCAAATTCAGGGGTAAGCCCAAATAGTATCACCAGAACAACAATGAATTGGAGCGCAGGGTAGGCAAGATGGAGATCCCATATTTTGATGGTTCTTCCAAGGTGACTGCGCAAGCTTAGGTGCAAAAGCTTGGTACCTATTTACAACTTAACTCAATGAGGGAGATGGATGCCATCAAGTTTGCCACTATTTACTTGGAGGGTGAAGCTCATGACTGGTGGTACCATGGGTTAACTACACTGGGCCATAATCAAATTACTGCTTACAAAGAGTTCACACAAAGGCTTATTGATAGGTTTGACCAGGGGGATCCAAAACTACATTTTAGGGAACTCACCCARCTCAGGCAGGCAGGGTCACCATAGGTATATATAGAGGAGTTTAAGAGGATAGTAGTTATGGTGCATGATGTGTCTCAAGCGAGACTAATGATGCTCTTCACAGAGAGGTTGATGGAGCCCTTAAGGGGTTGGGTCAAGGCTTTTAAGCCTACCAACTTACAGGAGGCTATATGGAAGACTAGGGACTTGGGATCAACAACAAAGACTAAATTTACTCCTAGACCTCCCCTAAACCAAGGGGGAAGAGACCAAAGACCCCCTATGAACCAAAGGGGAAGAGACCAAAGGGGGTTTGACCGAGGAAGAGGTAGAATGGATGAGACTACGAAGAGGGAATTGAGAAGGAAACATATGTGCTTTACATGCAAAGAGCCTTGGGACCCAACAAACAAATGCATGGGTAAAGACAAGGCTCACTACATTGAAGTGATTTCCGATGACAAGGAGGAGGAAGATTTCGGCCATATAGAAAACATGGAGGCAAATCCCACATAAAATGCAGAGGAGGATGCAGGTCACAACTTTACAACAAACAAGAAGGTAACGATAGCATCGATCAGTGGGGTACCAAATTCAACACCTTCAGGATGAGAGGAGTGCTACAGGTGCAAAAAGTTTCAGTTCTAATTGATGGGGGTGCTTCACACAACTTCATTGATTCAACCCTACTACAAAGAAGACATATACCTACAACTGAATTTGAAGGTTTTTGTGTAGAGGGAGCCGGGGGGGGCAAGGGGGGTGCACTATGCCTTGTGACATGTATAATCCAAGAATGAATCTTACATTGGGCATGCATGATTTGGCACAAGATTTATATTTAATGGATTCTCCAAACACCAACATCATCCTTGGAGTTCAATGGCTTAGTACATTGGGGCCAATCACTACCAACTACAAGACCATGGAGATGTCTTTCATGGAGGAAAATGGGAAAAAGGTGGTACTCAGGGGTATGATAGGAAATACACCTAGAGTGGTTACATCAAAGCACATGGAGGCCATCTTTAGGAGGGAGGACATTGTGTATGCAACATAATGTAGAATATCGGTTCGGGTGGATAAGAAAGGGGATACTCATTACTCTCCAGAGATTCTAAGAATCATTGACAGGCACAATAAGGTCTTTGAACCCATTCCACCAGGAGCACCACCAGATAGGGGGTTTGAGCACATCATAGAATTGGAAGAGGGAGTGAAACCTGTCATCACCACTCCTTACAAGCACCCAAAGAAATTTAAAGACGAGATTGCGAAGGCTATCAAAGAACTGTTAGATATGGGCCACATTAGGCCAAGTTCTAGTCCCTTTGCATCTTTAGTGGTGTTAGTAAAAAATAAGGATGGGACCATGTGCATGTGCATTGATTACATGGCATTGAATAAGAAGACGATCAAGCACTAATACCCCATCCCTAGGATTGATGAGCTATTGGATGAGCTTCATGGGGATGTATACTTCACAAAGATTGATTTGCGCTCTGGCTATCATCATATAAAAATGAGGGAGAAAGATGTACCCAAGACCGCTTTCAAATGTCACTATGATCACTATGAGTTCTTGGTGATGCCCTTTGGGATAACTAATGTGCCAACCACCTTCCACTCTTGCATGAATCATGTCTTTAACAAGCAATTAAGGAAGTTCCTCTTGGTCTTCTTTGATGGCTTGTTGATCTACAACAAAACATGGGAGGAGCATCTGCAACATGTTGAATTTTTTTTAGCCATATTGGAAAGACAATCTCTATATGCTAAAGAATCCAAATGTGAATTTGGAATGACAAAGGTACTCTATTTGGGACACATCATTGGGGTGAAAGGATTACATGTACACTAAGAGAAGATACAAGCTATACTTGATTGGCCAACACCTAGGACACTCACCGAATTAAAAGTGTTTCTTGGCATTTGTTGCTATTATAGGAGGTTTGTCAAAGGTTTCTCTCAACTTTGCGCACCTTTGACCGATTTGACCAGGAAGGGTGCATTCAAGTGGAGTCAAGAAGCACAATTGACTTTTGACAAGATGAAGAAGGTAATGAGCACTTGTCCGGTATTGGCTCTACCATATTTCACACAACCCTTCACAGTGGAGTGTGATGCCTCATGGGAGGGAATTAGAGCAATGTTTATGTAGAATAGGCACCCTATTGTCTATGAGAGGCGAAAACCAAGGGGTCTCGAGCTTCTCTATACCATCTATGACAAAGTGTTGTTATCCATCATGCATGCATTGGCTAAGTTTAGGCAATACTTGGTTGGGGGAAAATTCGTTGTGAGGACAGATCACAACAACCTCAAGTACTTTTTGCATCAGAAGGACTTAAATGAGAGACAACAGAAATGGGTTAGCAAGATCCAGGCTTATGACTTTGACACTGAGTTTGTCAAAGGGAAAAATAATGTGGTGGCAGATGCCTTATCCAAAATACCATCAGTTTATGCTATGATCGACATTTCAGTTGACTGGAAGGCCCACATTTTGGTGGAATACTCAAAAAACAGGTTTGCATGTGAATTGATGGATGCACAGGTACAATATGACAACTTCAGAATTTTGGACGACATCATATATCACAAGGGCCGAATCTTCTTGGTTCTCGAGTCAACCTTTACAACCAAAGTGCTACAAGCATGCCACGATTCACCAATAGCAGGACATCAGGGGTTCGTCAAGACATACATGCAAATAAGGGAAATATTTGCTTGGAAGGGCATGAAGGAAGATGTGATACACCACATCAAGGAATGCAACACTTGTCAGGTGAATAAGGATGAACACACTCATCCAACATGATTACTGCAATGACTTCCCATTCCTGAGCAGAGATGAGAAAGTATATCCATGGATTTCATCATAGAATTTCCCAAGGCCGAGGGCAAGGATTGCATTTTTGTGGTGGTGGATAGGTTAACCAAGTTTGCTCACTTTTTCGCTATTGCCATAGATTACAGTGCAACACAGGTTGCAGATTTGTTCTTTAGAGAGGTTTTTCAGGTTGCATAGTTTACCCAAAACCATTGTGAGTGACAGGGACAACATGTTCATGAACACCTTTTGGCAGGAGCTATTTAGGTTGGTAGGTACGAACTTAACCCCCAATACTAGCTATCATCCTCAAACTGATGGCCAAACGAAGATAGTCAACAAGTGGATTAAGGCTACCTTCGGAACTATGTTTCAGGGAAACATACGGCATGGGTTAAATGGCTTCATTTGGGGAAATATTGCTACAACACCACCCATCACATGTCTATTGGTGTGTCACCGTTCAGATCCTTATACAGTTACGATCCCCTCTCCTTTGTGGAGATTGTCTTTGGTGACAACAGGGCTTCCATGGTTCAGGATTGGATTCAACAGAGTCAGGATATACTCGAAGAACTTAAAGACCACATGCAAAAGGCACATAATCAAAAAAAGGTACATGCAAACAAGCACATGGTGGAGTGCACATTTGAGGTTGGTGATTTGGTTTACTTGAGGCTTCAACCTTACATACAAGCATCCATTAAGAGGAGTGGCACAGAAAAGCTCCAACCTCGCTTCTTTGGAGCATACAGGGTAAACAGAAAGGTAGGGGTCGTGGCATATGAGCTTGATCTACCAAAGGGCAACACAATACACAATGTCTTCATGTGTCATGCTTAAAGAGAGCCATAGGTAAACACATCCTTCCTATTGAGGAACTGCCACCTTTGAATGAAGAGAGGCAATTGATATGGATTCCAGAAGAAATATTAGAAGTAAGGGAGAAGAGGTTAAGGAAGAGGAGCATCAAGGAATACTTGGTCAGGTGGAAAAAATTACCCATAGAGGATGCCACTTTGGAAGGTGGACATGTTCTTCAAGAGACAGGTTCAAAATTGCTTGTGGACAAGCAATTTCTAGCAGAGGAGACTGTAATGTTCCCCACCTCTTGATGAATAGGGCATGAGAGACTGAATAGTCTAGTTGTCCCCACTAGACTATAGTCTCATGCATCGTGGGGACAAAGACAACCCAAATCCATTACCTAATCACAACGTTATAATATTAAGTTGACTTTGGGAGAAAAAGGTAAACTAAAGGAAAGAAAAGAACATGTGTGGAAAAGCTAGGAGTTAACCCCAGGGGTTAACTAACTCAACAAAGAAATATATCTGGAGTATAAAAGAAAGGAAGGGTGCACTTCTCACTCATTCTGGATTATTATTACATTTTGCATTTGGGCTCTTGAGCACAAAGGAGTTTTGAGGGTTTTGAGATTACAAACCCTAGATATCAACTCTGCGGTGAAAGATCCCACCTATCTTGATCCAAGCTTGGTCCAGGGGGTGCAATACTCCTCCCACACCATTCTACAACAATTACATGTACCATCTATCATCCAAGGAAGGAAGGAACAATGCACAACCTAGGGGGTTTCCAGTAAGGGGGGCACACCATCTAAAGAAGAAGAGTTCGATCCAAGAAGTGGAGGAGGATTTTGGGCATATAGATTTATGGGTTTTCTCTGTAAGGCCTAGGCCATCATTTCCAACCTATTTTGGGAGAGGTTTACTTGCCATATGATTTGTTAGAGCTTGGTATGAGTTGGATAGAAGGAGGGCGCACTATAGAACAAGGTTTCATCTATTTGGAGGATCAATTATTCATTTATTCAGTTGGAGACTTCATCAGGGGGTTCGTCTTGTCCCGATCTACTCTTCCGACAAGTTTCATAGCATTTGGAGGTTCTTAGCAGTGATGCCGAAATATTGGTCTCTTCAGTCATCCAGGAGAGCACAACTCAGTTTGAGGTTTCATCTATAGGAGGAGCAGATCTCTATCATTCAACATGAGACTTCATGAGGGGATTTGTCTTGCCACGATCTACTATTCCAACCAGTTTTAGAGTATTTGGAGGCCTCTAGCAGCAAGGCTGAAATATTTAGTATATTCAGCCATCCAAAAGGGTGCAACTCAGCTAGGGGGGTTTGGACCTGATTTCTGGAATGAAAGAAATCAATCTTGTGCTTTGCATCAGCTTATTGTATTTCCTTTGGAGGCGTATATCTTTAGTATTGAGCATTTTGTAGCAACTATTGTTCCAGTGGATATTCTTATTGGTATTCTTCCAAATCTGCAGATCAATTGTATCAAGATCTCTATATTATCTAAATAAAGGTCAGATCTGAGCTATTTGGTTCCATATTGGTGTTTCTTGTTGTATCTTGTCTTTTCCTTATGTTATATCTTCAAATCCATGTTTACATGCTTTGATCTCATAAACACAAAACCTAATGCACAACTTCATGAGTAAACCTGCGAACACACAACTAAACAAACAATAAACAATGAACAATTAGTGTTTCCAACAAAAAAATTGGCTTGGGAACATTACAAGGGAAGCCACTTATCTAATATCCAACATAAGCATGGTATTCAATTTTTATGAATCAAGGAGTTGAGATCTTACATGTGTTGTGTTGTGAACCATGAAGAAATGATCCATAATCTAGATCGCTGGTTTTTTGTTTTTGAAAGAACTTGCTAGTGTATATTGAGTTAACTTTGGTATGTCTTTGGTGATTTGGCCGAAATTGCCCTCTATTTGTATAAGTACATGCCTACCTTGACATGTTGGTAGTGTAGTTGAGCTCCATGGTAAAATTCTAGATAGTTTTACACCTCGAATGACATTTTGACAGGAATATTCTAAGATACGTTTTAAAAATAGGTTTATTTGTATTGTTTTGTTGAACATTGATAAGATTTACTTACAAACATCATGTTGAGTAAATAACACATTTTTTTTGAGGAAAACCCTCGATTACTTCCCTTCATTTCGAGGATGGTACCCAGGGTAAACCCTAAAATCTTCAAGGCACAAGACCGGTCAACAACAAGGCTTGAAGCCATTAAAATAATATACTCATTAAGAGCTCAACACGTCACTTACATGAATTGAACCTAGGTGGGGAGGATAATAATCATTCCTCTCAACCACCCGAGCTAAAGCCCAATTGACCAAGTAAACAACACATTACACACAACATCTTGTGATTTAACAAATTAACACACTATTTCAATCCTTTTGATTGAGAAGAAACCTGCCATAAGCTCGACTTCCAAAGGATTGGAAGGCAAAATTTATTTGTTTTATAGTAGTATCTTTGTTGCGTTAAGAACAAAATTGTTGATCTTTTTAAAATCGATGATGTGCTTGGAATGCATGGATCTAAAGTCATATTGATTAAAGATGAGTTCCCTGACTAACATATGATTTGAAAAAAATACAATGAGTTTAATGTGGATACTCATGGTTAGACATACTATGTAATAAAATTAATAAATTTTCTTTGATCCCCTTTCTAAAATGAAAATATATCATTGATTATTAAGCATTTATGATTTGACAAAATACAATGAGCTTAATGTGGATACTTTCTAAAATGAAAATATTTATTAAGCATTTATGATTTGACAAAATACAATGAGCTTAATGTGGATACTGGTTAGACATACAATGTAATAAAATTAATAAATTTTCTTTGATCCCCTTTCTAAAATGAAAATATATCATTGATTATTAAGCATTTATTATTATAGATATCTTATTTGGTTTTAACGACGCTTCCATTACATAAAGTAATAATGGTGCGGATTTATCTACATTGACAATTCCAAATATATTATTAGGTATTATAAATTGTTCCTCTCATCATACAAATGCCATGAATATGATTTGAAATGTTTTATTGTATACAAATTTCAAAGCTAACTTATGTTCTGAAAAATGAAGTAGTCCCTTAAAATAATTGTTGTTCCACCTTTTAGTTCCATGAATATGATTTGAAATGTTTTATTGTATACARATTTCAAAGCTAACTTATGTTCTAAAAAATGAAGTAGTCCCTTAAAATAATTGTTGTTCCACCTTTTAGTTTCATAGGTTAGTCTTCGTGTAATTGTAACTTGTTAGAGTCTTGGTGATTTGGAGGATATACGTTAAAGGATCTRGTTATTTTTATAAAAAAACTTTATTTTAAATAGAGATATTGTTATAATATGTCTCACTAAATGGTACTTCAGTGTCAATAGAATTCCCAACTTAGYTATTAAGAACAAATCATTGTTAAAATAAAAATGAAATTATCTCTGTTTTTCATGATTATTATCAAAATAAGACAAACATGGTTCCTCGATTAAAATGAGAATTATACATTCACTACATATATACAAAATGTGTCCAAGACTAATAACATTTTCAAAGGCTTCTTCAAATTGATATTGTAATTACCAATTATGTATACATTTGCCCCCTAATAAAATATTGACCACCAAACAAGGAAATTCAATGTCATAGATTTTTAACCTTAAATAAGGTTAGAAATTATTGGATCATTATTATTTCGACAACATTTATGAAGGACTTGCTCTCCACATAAGGATTGATAACCACCTAAATGACATTGGGTTAAAATAAATTTTGATGGCACTGTAAAAATAAATTATGATGGGATTGCTAAAGGTAACCTTGGTAAGAGGAGTGATCATAGAAGAGGCAAAACATATTAAAGGCTATATTTTCAAAAATCTTGGTTGAAAGAACTAAAAATGACGTTGATGAAAGCATATCATGTCACGTTGGGTTAGAGTTTAATGGCCAAAAGATAATATTCAAGGGGTACTCTAAAATGATAATAGATTTCCTCCTAGGAATGATAAAAAAACTCAACGTGTCATATGGAAGGGACATTGGAGTGCATAGGGGATGAAACTGAATTTTCCTAGGAAGTCTACATATGAGCAAGTTGATGACTTGGTAGCTTACTTGTTTTGATGATTACAGTTGCGTGAGACATCCTCTAGGAAACATACCTGAGAGAGAGCCCCTAAGTTGGGTGTGTGGTTCCTATCTGAGACAAGAACTAGAACGTTGTGCTGGCCTCCTCCTTGCAGAGAGTTGAGATGAACTCCAGATGATTCTCCTGTGTAATGCAGTGAGAAAGAAGATCTGCTGAGTTGGGCGTTCCTGTGGATGAGCACAAGTGAACGTGTGAAATCCCATGAGCTGGGTGCATCGTTCCAAGACAGAGATGAAACAATGTATTAGCCTCCTCTGAGAAAAGAGTTGATATGATGAACTCCAGATGACTCTCCTATGTAACACAATGAGAAAGAAGATCTGCTGAGTTGGATGTGCTTGTGGATGAGCATAGGTGAACGTGATCCTAATGGATGAGCACTAGTGAGTGTGGTTCTCCTGTGAGACGCAGTGAGATAGAGAGACATTCCTGTGGCTGAGCACAGATGGATGTGCCCCTAGTGGCTGAGCACTAGTGGGTGTATAAGATCCCTTGCTATATTGTTCAAGAGTCAGAGTTACATGTAACCCTAATTATTATGTAAAGGGTACATATCGGCCCCACCTTAATGTAAAAGATAATTAATATGGTAATTATTAATTATATTATAAGTTATTGAGGTCGGACTTGTTGTGCCAATATACACTACTGTTGACAAGTTCAGTCTAATATAAGTAAAGGTAAATTCCCCATTGAGGAATCATATAACACAAGTGCGAGTTTGGAAATTTCAGCAAACACTTGTTCTTGGAAAAAGTACACACCTCTCTTGGGCGCTAGGTTTCTAGGGTTTGTGAGCACTCTTTTGTGTGCTAGGTGTTTATGGTGGTGAAGGTCTTTCTCTTGAAGAATATAGCAAAGGATTGGTTGGGTTTCTTCCCTTGTGTAGAAGGGTTTCCCATGATACTTCTTATGTACTTGTTCATGGTGTTTCTTCTTGTGATCTTGGTTGCTGCAACAAATTGTTCATGGTTTAAGTAAAATGATAAAATGGAATGAACTTCATGCTTCAACCNGAAATTTCAGCAAACACTTGTTCTTGGAAAAAGTACACACCTCTCTTGGGCGCTAGGTTTCTAGGGTTTGTGAGCACTCTTTTGTGTGCTAGGTGTTTATGGTGGTGAAGGTCTTTCTCTTGAAGAATATAGCAAAGGATTGGCTGGGTTTTCTTCCCTTGTGTAGAAGGGTTTCCCATGATACTTCTTATGTACTTGTTCATGGTGTTTCTTCTTGTGATCTTGGTTGCTGCAACAAATTGTTCATGGTTTAAGTAAAATGATAAAATGGAATGAACTTCATGCTTCAACCTTTCTTACTGAAAAATCAACATGGTTTCATAGCATAGGTCTTGAAGAACTCATTGCAAAAACATTAAAGCAACCACCCTCCCTTTTCTGCAAATCTGTACGACCCTCTAGGGTTTCTGCAAAATCCGTACAACCCTCTCTTGTTTGGGCTTTTCAAAACTTCACACTTGGATGTTGTGGCTGAAATTTGGACAGGAGGGTACGACCTCCTTTAGCGCACCTCCAGAAGCTCTTAAAGTGAAATTCCAAGAATTTTTTATTTTTGGCCCTAGGGTTTTTAGGGTTCCGTAAATTTCTACAGATTTTTGGTTTTAGGGTTTCTGTATCTCTTTGAAGAAGCCTTCAAGATTACCTATGTTCTTCTGACTTTCAAGGCTTATTGTTGGCATTCATAATCCCAACAAAACTTAAGGTTGCTAGCCTAGCCTAGCCGTTAGGTTTTCTAGCCCAGTTGACAAGGGTTTGTGAAGAATCTAAAAATATGATGAACAAAACTATGATGGAAGATAAGCTTGATGGATCAAGCAACTTCAAGTTCCTAGAAGACAAGACTTCAGATGAAGACTTATTGTGGGTGATACAAAAAATATTACCAGAAACAACTATCAATGAATGGAAGGAAGATGCTGTCAAGACAAGGAAGCCGATCATCTACTCAAGCCCTTACATTGAAGGGCCAACTTCAAAATAACAAAATGACAAAAGTTGACATCGTCACTACCTTCCTCATAAAGATCTCAAAGGACAGATATAAGCCAAGTGCCATTGGATAAATCATATCAACATCCACAGGTATGCACTTGTATATATTATTTGTATCATTGTCATGAGGGAAATTGTTGGAGGAAGGAACCTTTGCTGAAGTCGTGGATTCAGAGGGATCTCAGTGCGTTCATAGGAAAAACACACTGGAAGTGAAGACTCCGGGTTTGATTGTTTTAATTATCATGCCTCTAACCTGCATTTCTAAAGTTTCTACTTTATAGATAGGTGTTGTAGCTGTGACAACAATCATTAAATTTCTTTGATTTTAGAGATGTACTCATTATTCTCCTTTAGGAGATATTCGTGTTTTGTTTCCTTTTTGTTTGTTGTCTTGTTTTAGGCAGGTTAACAACAAAGGAAGATGGTTATACTTCAGAATTCAGAGGGAGTCAAAACTATTTGAGAAGGAGGAAGAACATAACCTAAATTGCCAGTCAATCTACTAGATAAGTGCTAAGTTTATATGGTGTTTTCTTGCACTTTTGACCACCAGAATTTGCTGATGTTGTAAAAGATTGCTACAACCATCTAATTGCAGCAAATTCTTTGCAAAAGTGACTTATTTTTCTAGCTAGACATTGCCAAACTTGCTTGTGACAAACTTTTATCATTCAACTAGGTTAAAGCTATTTCTTCTCCCCACTTTCAATCACTTTCAAGGCATAATTCTTGTGGCTGTTACAAAATATTAATTGTTGTTATAAATTGTTTCATTGCTGCAACTTTATATCAGCTGGCCTATTTTTTGAAGGTTTATGGTCTTAAGAAGCACTAACATCATATCTTTGTACTTGCAAGTTGCTATATTTTCTTGCTGTCTTGTTCTGGGTAGGTACACTTCATTTTACTATTTGCTTCATCCCTTAAAGACCATAAGAACCTTATGCATTGAGTGACCAATGAGATGGGGATTTTCTTGCATCCTCACCTTAGTTATCATCTGTTTCGGTCACTCAAGACGTCTCCCCTGGGGTAATCTTGATATATCCCTAAATAGAAAGGGGTTTCCTATTAAGTTGACAGTGATAGGTCACCCCCTGTTACGCCAATATTGTATCCACTTGCCTTAGGATTTGGGAAAGTACAGGTTGAGCGATAACATTTTGGCGCAGTTGTCGGGGAACATCAAGTCAATTTTCCTCGAATGACACTTTTTCAATAAGCCTTTATCCAAAGCCTTTACTTCACAAAACTTACCTGGCGACTCAACTGAGGGTGATTCCCTCTTTTCCCTTTGATGATCCCTATAAGGATTATCCGACGACTCCACTAATGAAAAATCCAACCATGGCCTCTCAATGGGACCTAGGTAATTTTAAACCCTTAGATATGAATAAAATTCTGGGTTACCCTCGACAAATCCCTCCGAGGTATCAAAATTGGCTCCCTAGATTCATTGGTAATGATGGAGTTATAGCCGAAGATCACATGGATAAATTTTGGGCTTTCTTTCAACTCCACCCTATCAATGATGATGCTGAAGATTTGGCGATGAAACTTTTCTCTGCCACTCTTCATGACAATGCTAGGAAATGGTATGACAGTCTCCCTGATGCCAGCATTACATCTATGGAACAATTAGAAGAAACCTTTATCAAAAGATGGAATATTAAAATAGAAGATATCCATGATAAAAATAATTGAATACATGAAACAAAATCAGAACGAGACTGTCAAGGAATTCCATACTAGGTTTGAAAATTTGCTACAACAAATTCCTAGAAGCCATCATTCTAAAGACAAGTACCTCACTTACCTCTATACCCATGCACTCTTAGTGCATTTAGGGTTTCTCCTCAGTAAAAAAGGGCCAAGAAAAATCCAAGAAGCTTATCACATGGCCATACAAATTGAGGTGAATATCTCCTTGTTCAAGGGAGAACACCTCTTTTCTCCGGAAATCAAAGTTGATGACCCCAAAGATACCCCAGATACTCTTGGTCTGGAGAGATTAGTTTCCCTTGAAATATTTGTTAGTGAATTCCAGGAAAGAAGGGAACAAATCATTGACCAACAAGAGGTTGAAGAGAGGGATCCTAATGAAGGTTTCCAATCCCATAAGGAAGAGCAAGAACTTACTCATGCTTCTAGCAAGGATAATGAAGACCTAGTTGAAGATCGACAACCTGAAGATATTAAATAGATGATGAAATATTAATGTGTGCTCCTTCCTCTGATAAAGCCATCCAAGATCCTATTCCTCTTGGACAAGAAGAAGAGGATGAGATTAGTCACTTTCCTTTCAGGTTTTTGATAATACCTTATTCTATGATTCAGAAGGTGAAGAAGAAAGGGAATCCTTGGACGAACTAAACCCTCCGTATTATGAAGATGAATACGTAAGGGAAAGTTTTGAGGACAAGGAAATAATACTTGATCCTCCATTTGATGAAGTTATCCAAACATTCGAAGCTACCGCACATGAAGAAGTGAATATGGTGATTTGTTTCCCTTTGCAATATTTTGATGATGCCTTATTTTGTGATTTGGAAAGAAAACAAGTGTTAGAGGAGCCTTTGGATGCTTTAATCCCTTCATGTTAAGATGAATAAAATGACATGGTTAATAATATTGACGAGTTCATACATGTTGGGAGATGTAAATGGGATGCGATTGGTTATGATGGGGATCCTATTTACAACATTGAGGATCATTTCCAAATGTTGCCTTTACAACTATCATATCAGGTTACTAATAATTCTGACATTTGGCAACAAGGAAATGATATAGTTACAAATATCTCCAAGGGTGACCTAGTTCTATTTTCTCCTAATGATTTTCGATCATACATTGAATATTTTGATGAGTATTCCTTTGAGCACTTGGATTTATTCTATGAAGAAGATTATCGACCATTGTTGTGCTCAGATATTGATAGAGGTAAGTACATTACTTTCCCAAAGCAGGGTACTTGTGACAAGGTTCTCCATCCACATTTTATTACTTAACCTCGCTATGTCACTAAGGGTGTAGGTTGGAAACATGTCCCTTGTATTGAATTTTCTTTGGGGAAAAACCTACTTTTAGAATTCAAGGGTAGGTTGAATACCTTAAGAAGAAGTTTATTATCTCTGTTTTTCAACCTTCCCTTAAGAAATTGTCAATCACCCTCTAGGTTCTTATTAGTACCTTCCCAGAGCTCAGGATGTGAAGATGTCCAAGGTAGCCAACCTTCAGACTTTTTGAGTCAATCTTTTGAGCCCTTGATTTTTCATGATCTCTTTCTGAGATGGATTGAGCACTTTCCTAGAAGTGTGACTTGGCATAATTTTTTCCATCCCTCCTGCCTCCATGAGCTATACTTTGCGATTTCTGATGATGTGATACATGTTCTAACTCATGTTGTTTTTGTGCTTGACTTGTAATTGTTTTGGTTTATGATGAAGCACAAAGGCAAGTATTATGAGATATTGCTAGGATGGTTTCACTGGTTATTTGACTACACCTATCATTCAACCAACAAGTAAGTAGACGTAGGTAGGCACTTTCATCCATTGTATATACCATTACATTTCATATTAGTATAGTTATACTTTCATTTTCACATTTCTTTTTTCTCCATTATGTACATATGTATGGTTGTGATTATATTTTTATATTATATATGAGCGAGGGGTGATATCACCACCCCGAGGATTAATAATGCATTTTGTTGAGATCTAGCAGGAACAGGTCATACCAGAGATGTTGAGGTTCTCATACGCTCTACGGTGAGCACATGTCCCCAAGTTGGAGCCATATTTTATCACCTATCCTAGGGATAACTAAGGAGATCATGTCTCGAGGCCCACAGGTCCTAGACATGGAGTGTCGAGAGTCGGATGACTTGAGCATGGCCCCAGAGGGCCCCTCTTTTTCTTCAGTGCAACCCAATTATCAACACCAGTAGTATCCATCCCACCAGCCTAGTATTGAAGTAGTAGTARGTCTTGCTCCATGAGGTATTGAGTTTGGGCATCATGGTATGCGCCACTTTGATTATTGAAGCACTTGAATATGTTGCATTGCATTTTCCTTCATTTCATAATGTTTTCTTTGAAATTATGCTCTTTAACTTGTTCATACATGGGAGGGTGAAATGATTTCCTAGTAAGTCAGTCTGCCTTTAGGATGGGTTGCCACTTGGTGGGTCTATGAAAGGTCATCGTCCATTCCCTCCATGCTTACCATTTTACATATTTATTCCTTTCATTTTCCCCTACCTTTGTTCGATCATTGGGATTTTTCACACTAAGAAGGGTTGTACCTTGCCTTGTGGGAAAAAGGGGCTAAAGGCCCAAAGGGTAAACATAACTGGAAAGAATTAAAAGCCAAAATGAAACCTTGAGATGCTTCGCCCAAGGATTCTCGAGAAAGCACTAAAAGGCTTCTTAGTAAGAAAAGGGAATCCATAAGATAAAAAAACACTCACGATATTAGTTGGTGGATGGGAGGTCTCATCACGAGCCGACCTATTATGACCATGGACATGTAGCGGTATGACACTACCATCTATCTGCTCACCAAACTAGGGTAGTGGGTCTTGGTGGCCTAGACAAGAGAAAGGGGGTCTCATCACGAGCCAACCTTCTCATCTCCGTGAAATGCTTGTGAGTGACGCTGTCACCTCTGGTCACCAATCCATGATAGTGTCCCTCAACTCTTCCCTTTAAGCATAAAAGAAAAAGATAAAAATCAATAAAACTAAGAATACAGGGAATTGAATGGGCTAGGAAAGAATGACATCTATGACAAGGTGCAACTCGGCCTCTACAAAGGCACCCACATGTAAAATTTACATTTCCCTATTATCACTACACCCCATGCCCAAACACTTCCCCCCACGCCACCTCAAACACACTTACATGACCTAGATTGGCTCTCACCTGTGAAACACCCTAAACTTAAGGAGGATTAACCCAGTAGGACACCCTGAGACCTTCTGCAAACCTGACTTGTTAAACTGCATAATGTCTTTGAGCATTTGTTTGGGTAAAGGGGGTTTTGATGCACATGGTTGGGTAATTTTATTATTAGATGTGATTGAAATTTCTATGATCCCTATGACTTATGAACCCCTGGAGGGCGTACTTGTTGTTGCTGCAAGACTTTGCCCAGTGGACATGTACATATGGGGGAATGATTAGATCAGACCTCCATGGGGATGAAAGCCCACAGATGGATGTTGTGACCCCAACCAGGTGAAGAGAGACATCAGAGACTTTCACTAGAAGAAAGAATGGCGTTGCACCGGAGACACATCGACAGACCTAGACCTAGGGGTATCTTGCCTTTCCACCTGGATGTTGACCTTTAACAACCCATGACGTCACCTTTGTGACCCTATATGTCATCCAGAGTCAGGGTTTGCCCCTTGAGGTTAATTGTGAACTGATTGGCATGTGTGGGCATCATCCAAGGACTTTGGAGGCCAAATATCCTCCTTTTGGATCCCAACGTTTCACTCTAGGGGCTCAATGTCACCCTAGAAGGACATGAATTCACCCTTGGAAATGATTTCAGGGGTTAATTACTTTCATTTATGTAAAAATTGGATTTTTGATGTAATTTGGCCAGGTCGACCTTTTTTATGACCTAATTTTAATTAAAGGTCATTGATACTGTATAAATAGAGAGAAAATACTCTCATTTTTTCATGCTCACTGATCACACAAGTGGTTTGGTCTGGACTTTGGCCCTCTTTAAGGGTTATTGGTTGAATTAACTATTGTGCAACTTCTTGGAGAGACAATTTTTGGTGTATTTTGACTATTTCTCATTGTGGAAGATCTTCAACTAGGGTTTGGCTTGATTATTATTGGTGAAGTAAGTAGAAAATCTGCAATTTGTTTATGTAATGAATGCTTGTGGTAAATGTTACTTGGTTCATGTTAAAGATTATGAAATTGCTTGCTTAAAACCCTAGGAGAGAAACATAAGTTAGTTCTTTCTCTCTATAGTTTTCCACTTGTTTAAATTTATGAAGTGCACCTTGTTTAAGAAGTAGCTACTAGAGCCCTAAAGTTTTAGCTCTCTAGTAGTGTTACTCTACTTGCCTATTGCATTATTTTCTCTCAATATTCTAAGGAAGGAAAAATTCGCTAGGGCCTAAGATCCTTTACTTTCTAGAAAATTTCTCCCTAGGACTTGGATGCTTGAGGCCTTGGGTAGCCAACACCTCCTCCATTCATCCCTTCTCCTTTGACAAAGTATTATCATTTCTACTTTTCTCCAAGTTTTTCCGCTGCTATTGTGACTCTATAAACCTTAAAAGGTACTAGTCTACTCATTATAGTGGATGATTGATCAAACAAACACTCAAACCTTTATCCTTGAGGCTTTTACTAACATTTGCTAACCCGAAACTAGACTAACTCCTTAGCTAACTTACTATTGTTGAAAAACATTGCTACAACCATACTAATTCAAGCCAAATTGTCGCATTCACCTACATTACTCACACTTACATCATCCGGAAATCACTTTTGACAATTGCCAATCAATATACTAGATAAGTGTCAAGTTTGCATGGTATTTTCTTGTACTTTTGACTACCAGAATTTGTTGATGCTGCAAAATATTGCTACAACCATCTAATTGCAACAAATTTTCTGCAAAAGTGAATTATTTTTCTAGCTAGATATTTCCAAACTTGATTATGATAAACTTTTATCATTCAACTAGGTTAAAGTTATTTCTTCTCGTCATTTTCAAGCACTTTCAAGGCATAATTATTGTGTCTTGTATAAAATATTAAGTGTTGTTATAAACTATTGAATTGCTGCAAATTTATATCAGCTAGCCTATTTTTTGAAGTCTTATGGTCTTAAGAAGCACTAACATCATATCTTTGTACTTGCAAGTTGCTATATTTTCTTCTTGTCTTGTTCTGGGAAGGTACACTTCATTTTACTATTTTCTTCATCCCTTAAAGACCATAAGAACCTTCTGAATTGAGTGACCAGTGAGAGGGGGATTTTCTTTCATCCTTCCCTTAGTTATCAGGCATTTAGGTCACTGGGGACGTCTCCCCTGGGGTAATCTTGATATATAACTAAATAGAAAGGGGTTTTCTGTTAAGGTAACAGTGATAGGTCACCCCCTATTATGCCAATATTGCATCCACTTTCCTTAGGCTTTGGGAAATTACATATTGTGCAATAACATTGACAAAAATGAAAACAAAAACACTTGGCCTCAACGATTAATAATAAAGAAGCCACTATTTGATGATGCTCATGTTGTTAAAAGATGGGTTTTGGACTGATATGATTCTTGTAGACTATTGTAGCAGTGTCTAATTGATATACAAATAGAAGTCCCTGTGTTGTGACTATACAACAAACAATATTAAATGTTCGAGTTTATGCCAATCAATGTCGTACATTGGCTCAACATCGCTTACAACATTTTTTAATTTGTAAAACCCCCAAGAAGATTTGATGAAGATGATGCATTAAGATTCTATCCCGTCTATTTGAAAACTTTGTATGCTAAAATTCTAACTAGAAGACTGAAAAAATGAGCACTGACAATATCTCTCAACTCAAGGATTTCTTTTTCAAAATGTTTCAGAGTAAGATCCCTATAGCAATACTCTTTCACCCTTTTGTTATCAATATGATATGGTAAATGTTCCTCCCAAATCCTATCCTTGTTTGGATATCCTGCTAGAACCTACTATGAAGACCATATCCCTCTTCTATGCATTGGCTTGATCATTTAATGATTGAATCCTATATCCAAAGGACACTCCATACAGGTAGTATGCTTATCCCAACTTGTTATTTTTTCTAACATCAAACTGAGGAATTTTCAATTCATATATTTGAGTTATGGATCATAGATAACTTCAATCTTGTGTCCAAAATGATCCACAAGCTAGTCAAAAGGGAAGTTATTACAAGCTCAATATTGACATCTTTTACCCAACTTGTTATTTTGTCTGTCATCAAACTAAGGAATTTTCAATTCATATATTCGAATTATGGATCATAGATAACTTCAATCTTGTGTCCAATATGATCCACAAGCTAGTCAAAAGGGAAATTATTACAAGCTTAGGGTTGATAGCTCTTAGGAATGATGATCTTTTTATTCCTCCAATTCCTTATAACTCATAGGGCTATACCATAGTGTTGAAGCGAAGTATCAAATAAATTAATCCCTGAAAGGATAAGGATATGTTTTACAAGTAATCATGAGGATCTTTCTGCCAATTTGAGGATTTGTCCTTGGAGACAAATATACATGTAATAGTTCCAATATAAACTAATTTCTGAGTGTAATTATTGTTGAATATTGAGTAGCTTTGGAAGCTATCCTTATTGTATTTGACCAAGACAAACCCTAAAGAATATTATTATATTATATTTGTTAATTAGGCTCCATTGTTCCTCTGTAAAAGTCTTCCCTATTGTTCCTTTGTAAAATTATTCCCTATTGTTCCTTTGTAAAAGTCTGCCCTATTGTGCCTTGACATGTAAAACATAAAATAAAAGGGGAAAGTAACAGGTCGTCCCAGACCTAATTTTAGGTTGGCCAAACCAATATTTATAAGGGAGGCCAATGCCTCATTTTCACACTCACTCACTAGCTTTGCAACCAAGAATAAAAGTGCGCAAGTTTTAGAGGGAGACATTGTTGCAACTAGGAGGTGAATTGGTGGAGGGTTTTGGTCTATCTCTTGGATATCTCTTGGTTAAGTGGTGCGCTATTCTTCCCTAGTCAAGGGTTAGAGGAGGATCTTCTGCTTTGTTAGTTCTCTCTTGGAGAGAGACATTGTTCTTGGTTGGTGAATCTATATTGAGGAAGTTTTTTGGGTTTTTCCCAGGGTAAATATTGTGTATGATGTGAATTTTATTCTTTTAGTGATCCTTCATATGCATTTATTGTGCTAATGGTTTAATATGTAAAAGAATGCTAAACTAGTTAACTGCTTAAGTAAGAAAATCAACACGGTTTCATAGCACGCCCGAAAGAAGGCATTTTCATAGCACATAAGAACTCACTGAAGAAGCTAAGGGCATAGGAAGACTCTCCTAACCCTAGCACACCTTTTCCCTGGAACATTTTTTCAGTTTTGGACAAATTTTAGAAATTAGGGTTTCTGCATAAACCCTAAAAGGTGACGTCATCCACCTTGTTGGAAGATGTTGGGAAAAGTAAGACCATCTAGAAGCTTTCCCTAGGAGGGCACACCTAGTCCCGGTATCATAATTATGAAATTTGAAGTTTGAGAAATTAGGGTTTCCTCATAAAACCCTAAGTTTACAGTACTAGTTGCAGTTGTAGTATCAGTTGTAGTTGCAGTGCTATTTCCTTCCTGATAGTTTTTGTTGCAACACCAGTTGTAGTACCAGTTGCAGTGAAAGGCTGTGTGAGGTGTTGGGACTGATTTTTTATTGTCCTAGTGTGCCTTACCCTAGCAAATCTCCAACTACGTTTAAATTACAAGTTGAAGCACTTTTGAAGTTTTAAAGGTTCGTTTTCCGCTGATGTTGGATGGTCCCACTACTTGTCGATATTGTCAAAGGTATGTACTTACATATATTTAAATTGTATCATTATCTTAAGGGTATTTGTAGGAGAAGGGATATTTTTTCCAAACAACAATCGTAGAACCAAAAGGATATCAGATCCAGTACATTCAGAGGAGCAATGCACCCTAGGTTTGATTATTTTGATATGCATCTATTTGTTATGGAATTATTGTGATATTATGAACATCTAGGTTGTATTTTGATCTGTTGAAGTTATGACTATCATACTAACCATTGGTCAAAATTAAAGTCAAAGTATTAGGTTGATTAAGGTTGAGATTATATAGTTTATTCTCTAACTCAAATTTCTGTCAAGAAAGCATATTATCTTAGTACAAAGAACTGGTTGAAGAGAATACTTGTCATCTTGAGTGAAGGAGACTCAAAAGAAAAGAAACAACACTCATTCTTGAGGAAAAGATTCTAGGTTCCAAGTTTGATTTATTAAGTTAATAAGATTCAAATTTGCACATATCAAGTTTGATAACTGCCTCATTACAAGTAAACACTATAGTTGTGATAGCAATCTTTGAAAAGTTTTATTATTGAATACTTGGTAGCATGTGAGCACTATTGAGATAAATGATTATTGTAATCATTTACTAGATATAACTAACATCTCCTCTAGGATAAACTTCTTGTTTTGTTTCCAAGTTACCATGGAGAAATGATTGATCACAACACTGGAAGAGTGTTTCTCTCATTTCTTATTATTGTATTTCTTACTTTTGACCCTTGTTTCAAGAATGTCACAAGTGATAGCTCTGAAGGAGCTATTGTGACGATTGTTCTCGCTATTATTTTTATTATTATTATAAAGAGTAGTATTCTTGTCCATTGTTTCTCCCTTGTTGTTCTTGTTCTAGGTAGGTCACATGTGATAACTTTGAGGGAGCTATAGTGACAGTTGTAGGAGGCGACATATTAGATGAAACATGGAGTAGACTATCGAAGTTGTATACATGAACATATACATCGATGTACCAAAGAAGAAGAAGAAGATACTTTTACTAGATACATAACATCTCATATGGAGATAGATCATGCGGAGCAGAAGGCTCCAAAGATGACAAAAAAAATCCCTCTAGTACAATTAATCATTCTTCAAATCATCATGAAGAGTTATTAGAGCTAGAAGGGCATACCCAAAATCATTGCAGTAACTAGGAAGAGAGCAGTATGGTCCCGTGACACTTTGCAAGATGAAAATCCATATAGCATTGATGTGCCATATCATGAGGAGCAAATGGCTCCATCAGTGGTGAGGCAGACGACCCCACCAAGTACCAGCTCAGAAGGAGCTAGAGTTCAAAGGGATCCAACCCTCACGAACCAATAAGGAAGAGCAACCTCCCTAAGACCATTCATAGAGATGTACAATGCCTGATTTGTATCCAGAGGATTCTTCGAGCAAGAGGGAGAATACTATGATGAGACACTTTCTCCAGTAATCAAATGAAGTATATATAGAACAAACATGATTCATTAAAAGAATTTGACATAGTACGAGATTCAGAGGGAGTAGGTACGAAAATCCATGTATTTGAGATTGAGTTATCTCTAGTGCTAGTTGGTGTAGTACATGAGTAAGACCATGGAGACATGACTACAATAGAATATTGAGTTACCTCCAGAGGTAGAGAAAAATCTACCCTCAGTGTTAGTTATTGAGACACTCTCAGTTTCAGATGAAGTTGTTGTTGTGATAGAATACAGGGGATACTCTCAGAGTTCAACAACTACAGTGTGAATGGAGCAATCATTCTCATCTTCAGAAAGAGTAGTTGTAGGTGTAGATTCCCAATTCCAGAAGGAACAACTGCAAAGAGAGTAGAGGACATACTCTCAGGAAGTGAGACATATAGTGCTTTGCAGAAAGCACATAGATCTAGCACAAGATTTTGCAGATTGAGTTGCAACTGAGGAAGTGTATCGGTTTGGTACAATGTGATGTGAAAATTTGGTTTGGTGATATATTTGAAGAACACAAAGACAAATGTATGTTTTGCGGTGAACACATTGAGTCAGTACATGATTGAGACTAAACATGGTCACTTGATTATGACAAAACATGTGATGAGGTACCTAAAGGGTGCAATCAATTATGGACTCAGATATATCTCAGATCATGAGATAAGATTGCAGGGCTACACATATTTTGATTGGGAAGGCAGTGTCACAGACTAGAAAACTACATCTGGATATTGCTTTAGTATGGGATCAATTATGATCTCATGACTCAGTGAGAAGAAGACCTATATGGCACTTAGTTCTGCAGATGCATAATACGTGGAAGCATGGTCAGCTTGTGGCGAAGCAGTCTGGCTTCAGAATTTGATTGAAAAATTGTTTGATCTCGAGTTGGAGGAAACTTGTATCTTTTATAACAACCAAAGTTTCATAAAGTTGTCAGTGAACCTAGTGTGTCATGACAAGTCGAAACATATCGAGATCAAGTACCATTATATCCGAGATATGATACAGAAGGGAGCAGTAAAGCTTCAGTGTGTTCCTACCGACGAGTAGGTAGAAGACGTGTTGACTAAGCCTATGTCAAGAGAGAAGCTTGAATACTTCAGAGATGATCTTGGTGTGGTCCAAAAGGATTTTCCCTCAAGAGAGGGAGTGATGTGTTCCGCAGTAGCGGGAAGTGATGTTTTCCCTAGTAGCGGGAAGTGATGTGTTCCCTAGAAGTGGGAAGTGTTGTGATCCCCAGTAGAGGGAAATGATGATAGCCCCAGTAGAGGGAAGCGATGTGATCCCCAATAGAGGAAGCTACCCCAACGCAGGTTGGTAACACCAACGCAAGCTGGTATGCTACCCCAAAGCAGGTTGGTACGCTACCCCAACGCCTTGAGTTAGTAACCTGCTTATAGTGGTATACCCCAAAAGCGGCGAGGTTAGTGCATACCCAACCTTGATTGGTAATCCCAACGTGGGTTGGTATTGTTATAACCCTAAATTGCACCACATGCCACGGCATCATGCCAACTCTTATCCCTTCTTTGCCAAAAACTTCTTGAACAACTCTTCTAAAACTCCATTTTAAAAAGTCCACACTTCGTAGCCCACCTCTGACCCGTGTATCTAAAAGTACAACTAGCAGACCCACACTACAACCGATGTGTACCTTGAAGATCACAAAAGGAAAGTTATTGACGGGACAAAAGCTATGGAATTAGGTTCTTGCAGAAACTCCAGAGCCCATGCATGGTAGGGTTAGTCAAAACACTAGCTCCTTCCTAGCTGCAAAGAAGTGGTATGGGTACCATTTGGAGGAGGAATATTATAGCGAAGAAACTCTGCCTATTTGTCGAATCCATTGTCCCAGCCCTTTAGCCTTTTCCTCAAGCCAAATGAAATTATACAAAGCGGGTTGGAGGACAAAGAGAGTAGGAGACAGGATCAAAAATCAGGAAGCTGATTGTGGAGTCTTGAATTTGATTGTAAGTTGATTCATTTGAAAATAATAAAGAATACTTTTTTCCCGTCCAATGCATGAGTTATCTACGATTTGTTTAATTTGTGCTTAAATTCTAACCCTCAAGTAGAAAGTATGCATGTATCATTGTTTGTTTTGATTGCAGGTCATTGTTGGAAGGAGCAACACCAACAAAATGGAGAAAAGCACATGGGAGGATCTACACCAAACATCAATAAAAAGGTTAGTATTTCCTTTCCATGTATGTATTGTGAAAGAGGGGTTTAAGTTTTGGGTAGTAGGTTAAAAAAGTAATTTCTTCTTGTCAAATTGCATGCAAGTCTGACCCTAGTTTTCTAGTCCCTAAGGTGTTTTTCCCAACAACGAGTTGGCGACCGTACTGGGAAGATACTCTTTAGGGTTTTTGGATTTAGTTGAGTTTGTGGGTAGTTTAAAAGATTAGATTTTGTCTTTCTTTTATACATGCATTTTACACATTGGAGTCTGAGCCACAGGGAGCCTAGTCCTTTTATACCATTTTTTCCTTCCGCATTGCCAGCCCGGTAATTGCTCCGGAACACCTGAGAGGTACCTGCCCGACTGCAGAGAGCCTGCAGTACCCACCTCTCTTACAACCATATGAAGCGTAGCTATAGAGTTTCGATGGTGTAGAGGGATTCGAGAAGAAGCTTGAGAGGTAGTCCTCCCTCTTCACATCAAAATTATACATTCCTCGGGGTTTTTGGATCCCTGCTCGGAGATGTGGATTAGCAGATCTTGTCTGATTTGTCTTGTTGTGTTTGTTATTTCATTACATTATTTTCTTTTACATTTGAAGAAGCATCAAACCTTCAAGAGACCACAGTTCATCAATACGAGGAGAGAGCCTCTTTTGAGTAGAGTTACTGTGTTTACTTTTTCTTAGAGTTTATACATACACATGCGGCACATGCGAATTAGGCCCACATTATTACCATGATTACACGTTTATTTCACGTACGTCTTTGTTCCGTTGTTTCAATGGTGTTGCGCTTGTGTTTTGCTTTTCAATCCGGTTGAGGAACGAATGATCCCTTCCTTTGGTGAGAAGTGTTCCTGTTAGGTGTTTGAGTCTAGGGTTCCACAGTCATTAGGTTAGGGCTTCTTACCCTTGGCCTATTTTTTCTTAGTTGATGGTTGATAGAAAGGAATAAAGAAGAAAAAATTTGTTTTATGGTTTTGAGACAAACATAAAGGTCGAAAAGGTGATTTCGTTGCCATTTGTGTGTCTTTCTCACGATTCTTTCCGTTAGCGGCTTTAAGAAGCCCGAATTTTTGTTTTCTTGGTTTAGGCTTGTCGATATTTTCCCTTTGTTGTTTGATTAACGTAACCAAAAAAAAGAGAGAGAAAAAAAAAAATCTTTTCATTTTCTTCTTTTGTTTGCAGAAGATTGTTACGCATCAATGGCCTAGGAAGTCCTTTTGTTCATAAGGTTTTACTTGCAGAGTATAGTAACATGGGTGGCAGAAATTCCTTTATGTTTGTTTGCATGAAATCTTAGAAAAATTGAAAGAAAGAAAAGAAGTCTTTCTTTATGAAAAAGTTGTTGATTTTTTCATTAAAGTAAAGTCTTTTGTTCCAGTTTTTCATTCATTTTGCTGAGTCTTTTACACATCATCGATTTCACCTTCATACCAGTGACGTAAAAATACCATAAAAGCTTAGCGCTAATTTAAAATCTATTAGACTTTGTTTGTAGGGTTCACAAATGGATTTAGGATTAGGGCCTTGGATTAGGTTGGAGAGAGGCTTCTCAAGGAGCCATTCAAAACCAAACATTAGATCTGTGATAGGGAGTTATTGATCTAGTTTAAATTGGAAGTTGCTCTGGGACCCTCTAACGAGGGATAAATACGAATTAGCGTGTGGAAGGTAGCAGAGATAACCCCCTCCAAAACTGGACCGAGCATTGTGGAGAACAAATATAGAGGGAGAAGCTTGTTTTGGAAGTTTGATGCGTTTACCATTTACCCGCGGGGCTTCGTGGGTCGAATGCATTCGGTCTCGGTTAATCTTCACGGACAATTTTTCGATACACTTTACAGGTTTCGGGCTCGATACCCACTCATTGTGGTCTACCCGACTTTCATTGCCGCGGTGGCTGTTGGCGTGCTAACAAACTAGTTGGCAATCCTTTTGGGGACATACCGGTGTGCGAGGGGTATACCCAGCATTACCCTAGGATAGACATCGAGGCCGCGGCACTGCGAGTGATATGTGAGAGGGGTGCTTATGTGTTCAAGTTCACTTGCGCGATGAGATTACTCTGGTGTTGGTTGATGGCTGTTCTTCCAACTGGATTTAGTGTTTGCTTGACTTATCTCTTAGGGGATTCTTTTTGGTACGTATTACTATTTGAGCGTGTAGAATACCTTAACGTGTGGGGATATTTACTCACCGCGGTGGAGGACTTCCCGGTCGCGAGGAAGCAGGCTGCCGCCCGGTTATCTTTGGAGCCACCGCCACCATTGGTAGCTAGACCAACAAGGGTCTTTTCGAAGCAACCGGGTTACAAAACATTGTTATTGCTCGAACAAATCCTGGAGGAATCAGCCGCCAATATTGGCTCGGTTGAAACCAACCAACGATACACAGCCATCGGTTATTGTACCAATCAAATTCTGACGCCCCACCGATTACCTCCACCGATTATGGAAACAAAGCGTTATTTTCCTCAAAATTTCTTCCATTCCCACCCGTTGCACCGATGAGAAACATATCTAACTTAGGTCATCGGTCCGAACCACCATGGTCACCACCGACGCCTTCTACGTCATATGATGGGATCGATCCCATCTATTGCGGTGGCCACAACTCCCTTTACACCTAGTGCAACAGACCCTCCATTCTCATACAATATGCCTGGATTGAATTTCGATCTGCTTTCTCACTCCACTTTATAGAATTTGGGACTCGGGGCAAGGAGCTCTAGAACTCCTCTGCAAGGTCAACTTGGGGGAATTTTTGTCCCTTTTAATGCTTTTCCTTGCGTTGGAGGTCATATCTCTCCTTCATCCCCTTCACTCGGTCGCACGTATCAACAATCCGTTGGGCCACTTTCACACCATAGTTTATTTGGAGTTTGGAGTCAAGGAACACCTGCGCATACTCTGCTGGTAGTTTCATCACCGTTTGTTTGGAATGAGGCGTTTGGTAGCTGTACTAGCATCCGCAAGCTTTCTACATGCAGGGGGCACTCCCATTTTGACCGATTCTCAGGTTGCATGGTACTATTCTACTGCTGCCAGGGGGCACCTCGGACTGGGACAAGGATCCGGTCCCTCCTTTGGAATGTTGTTCTTGGGTAATTCTTTCCACGGTCAATGGAACCACTGGACAAACTTCTATGCCTCTCCATCCGAGGTTAGGCGTAGGGTAATCCTTCCCAAAGTCCTTCAAACCCGATAAAATTGCCCAGCATCCTATGTCATACATGGGAAATCAGCTGTTGATGTCTCCACAAATGCAAAATCCTTAAACTGGTTAGGGCCATGGTTTCTACCGGAATTGAGACCCAGCATTAAGCGTTTCTGGCAACATGATGCGGTTAAACTCGAGGGACCCGCACCTAGGCTATCAACAACAACCCAAACTACCGGTCTGGCGGCGTTACGCTTGCGCAGTTGACAAGTTGTTAAATGATCCATATTTTCCCGCGATCCGCGTTGGCCTCCCTATGCCAGCGAAGTTTGCCGGACATTCAGAGTTAAATTGACCTAATGAATATCGAGGGTGATCACGTGAATACTTTCCATCTTTGGTGTTTATATAACTCATTGAAGGATGACTCCATCCAGTTGCACCTTTTTCAACTCACTCTTATAGGGGGTGATATGAAGTGGTATATTAAGCTCGATGGCTGGAGGTAATTTTAATTTAATGACTTGGCGATGGTATTTTTTAACCATTTCCAGTTACTTGTGATGTATGACGTTGGCACAGAGCTGCTCGTTAATTTCGATTAGACAACAACGGACCATATCTACGATCATATCGAGAGTGGGGATGCAGGAAAGGTCAATCAAAGTACGGTCCCACTAGCATTCACATGGAGTGGTTTCTTAAGTCTCGGTCCCCACAATTATCCAAGATAATGCCATTGACTTCAAAGAGTTTTCTTGAAGATAGTAATGCCATCATGAGGGCTCAACGGTTTGAGCTCATCTATTTGAATTACGGTTTATTGTACAACATCCTAGGATGCACCATGATCTATCTTGGATAAAACTAGAAGAAATTTTACGGTGCCTGCGTTGATGGTATTGTTGGTTGACACAAAACCAACCGAGCAGATTAACAAGAAACAATTGCAACAATTATCTATCCAACTTTCGTGACCAGCGGACTACTACTTTGTTTGCTCCTCCTACCAAACGTCGGTACACTCCGTGCGTTACCGATAGCAAAGGAACCACCAACAGCCGAGAAGGGAAAGCGGCTCTTAGAAGAAGAGGGTAAGGGGAGAGAGAAAACCCTGCTCATCTTTGGCGAGGCACCACCAAAAGCGGAGAGGAATTGAGGTATCCGTGCAACTTGTGTGCCGAAGACCACCCAACCCACCTATATTAATCCCTCACCGACTTGCAGAGGCCCAAAATTTTGTCGCACAACAACAACAAGCCGTGTTAACTGATGTCCGCTTTCGGCATGGGTAGAATTAGCTCAAGCCTCTACAAGAGTCGCGAAGGGGAGCCAATGACAAAAGAAACACCGCCTCCTCAAACAAATTCCACCTCATCCATGAGCGATATATATGGTTGCAGGGGTGATGCTTTCATACGACTATGAGGATAAACCAAGAACCTCTCGGGGGTAAAGTGAACTCCCATCTCTTCACTCTATAGGTCGAGAAGGCGTTGGAGAAACAATATTTCTGCCCATTCCAAATGGTGCATTTAAGAAAGATTCTCACAACCAAGCATAAAGGGCCAGCCATAATTACTCTGTGGTGGAAGATTTATCCCGAACCCCTTTTGCTATGTCCGCTTTGGAAGTCATCCAAAGGCGGCTATCGAGGAAACCTTGTTGGCGCTGGGCTCTCGCGGGATTTGTAACCGGTGCTATCATGGTATATACAATCGACTGGAAACCTCATCTACTGCTTACCGCATTAGCATTTTAGTAGGATAGTGATGGCTCATCCCATGATTTTTTTACACAATATCTTCCCGCCCGGTCGAAGTGCGACCGACATGCGTTATGTCGTGGCATGTTGGAGGCCATTGACCAGCCAACTTTGTCTCCACATCACCCTGCTCTCCTCCCTTTCGCGTTGACCCGGTCATTCTTCCGAATACGCGGCATGGTTCAGCACTTTCCACGGCATGGAGTTCTGGGGAGGCAGGTAGTAGATCGAGTAGAGGTGGTGATGCTCCCTCAGCTATAATGTAACCTCTTTTTAGGTCCGGGGTTGGACTTATGCTATGGAAGCTATGGTTGCTACAATTTTTCAGGTCATGTTGTTTCCGTCTGATTGGGATGGTGATCATCGATCGAATTTCCTTCTCTAGACTTGACCCATGTTTGGGGGCATCCACGGTTCCATGATTGATAATCCTCAACCGGTGTCGTTAGCAGTAGGGTTGGTTTGTGCCCATATTTGATGGGTACCTTAGATTACCACCTCCTCATGACAATGTCAGGTTTATATCTAATCCTGCAAGGATGATGCTTTTTCAGTATCGTTGTTCCCGACTTACTTTGTGGATCCAGTGGATTCTTCCTTCCCCATGTCGACCACGATGGATGGGAAAAGGCACTCGGGCATGTCCATGCCCTTGTTAGATGCTGAAGTAGCGTACTCTTTGGTCTAACAAACTTTCGATCCAACTCACTGAAAGGTTAGATCCGCTTCTAAAACCCTAAACGGGCTCGAGTTCTCTCGTAGCGATAGATTCGTTAGACTTAGTCTTTCAACCACGACGAAGCCGGTAATCAAACAATGACAGTCAGGACAAACCCGGAATATGTTCATCGCATATCATAATATTTCCTCCCAAAGTTAAGTTGAATCAAAGCAGGAGAATTCACCGTGGTATGGCGGAGATAGGTCTTGTCATACTAATCCCTTAGCTACACACAAGATCTATCTTTGAGGGTCATATGGAAACCATTCTTTGAAACAATACCTATCAATATCCTCGAACCCTTGGTGTCATAGACAATGTTTTCAACGGAGCATACTGCTCCCCTAAGGAGATAACCAGCATCGACCCACAGAGTGTCAATCATGAGCTAACTTTTTTTTTTTCAATCTCACTTTGAGATCCGAAAGCAACATCCGGCGAAACTACATTTATGCTTTTTGATCTCGTACGGATTAACTGAGAAAAGTAGCCATTGTGGAGTCTTCTTTAAGCCCTTTTCGGACTCCTTAAATATGAAGATTTATTAGGTGACCTTGTTTCTTCACACTCAATTGTGGTCCAGAAGAACGTTCCTTAAGCGGGTCTCCTTTTAATCCCTTTTAGACCCTCTCAAAATTGAAAAGAGTGCCGAGTGATCTTGTGACCTTTCATGCTCGTTAAAATAAAATTTGAAGGCACGTTTTTTCCGGCGGTAGTTTACCCCTTCCCTTTTTTGGTCTGGACGGTCTACTGTACGAATAAAGGAGTGCTTTATTGAATTTCTATTCTTTAGAGGAGTATCCTCAGGTATAGTTTTGTTCCTTTTTCGGGCCTGAGGGGCTGAATCTACGAAAAAGAAACCCCAGGGAGTCCATAGTTAAGCTCTTTCGGACTCCTTAAAATTAAGAAAAGATGTGAGTGACCTTATTCTTTCACCTTCGTTAAACGGTCCAGAAGAACATTCAGCCAGTCCATAGTTAAACTTTTCGGACGCAAATGAAAAAATAGCGAGTGATCTTGTCTTTATCAAACTCGTTAAAGGGTTTTGGGTGTGGCGTCTTGTCGGTGCTAGTTTATCGCTTTTTGAGGCAAACTAGACTATTGTGTGAAAAGGGAACCCTCTGGAGTCTTCTTTATGTTCTTTTCGGACTCTCTAAATATTAAAAATCTGGAAGCTTACCTTCTACGGGCTCGTTAAACTTGTCGAAGGACATTACCATTGTGTGTTCAATCAACCACATTTGCATACCATATCCACCAACCTTTTGACAATTTGCTTCTGCGTCTTAACACCTTTAACGAAGGTGCTCACGGTAATGGCTTCCGCAGAACATCAGGTCTTGTCCTTGTGCCTTGAGCATTGTGTTTTCATTACTCATTCCTCCGTTGTAATGTAATATTCCTTTATTCTTTCAAAACTACCAAAAGACAAAGAATCAAATATACCCCAAAAGAGTTAGAAGAAAGTATTTTTTCTTTATTAGCGACATAATGGGTCACCTTGGATTAAAGCACATATATGCATTTTGATCATTGAACTGTGGGATGTGGTAGCATTTATGGGAAGATTTTTCTCGTATATATAGAGTTGTGTGTCCTCCACTTGGATTTGGTTTACTCTTAAACTTATATGGAGGTTTAGTTGCTTCTGCCCGTGAACATGATTGTATATATCTTCAGTCTTATCATGTCGTTAACCTTTAGTATCAAGGGAAGTTTATCCTTCAGGTGACCCCTCGCAGTATGTCTCTTGTCCACACCGCAGCCATCTGAATGTCCAATCAAGTCCTTGTTGAAATCAATGAAGCCTTCGGTCCAGGTCATCCAAGATTATCAAGTCCATAACCGGTGATCAAATTAGAAGACCTGGTAAGATGCGGTCCTTACACTCATATTACCTCCTACCGAGTTTTAAATTTTGAAGTTGTTGCGCCGACGAGAAGTACAACCATCATGCGAGATGGAAACGGAAGATGGATGCTCTATATGTATATCTTTGATTTTGGGATGCCAGCTCCGACAATATTTTCCACGGCTACTCTTTATAGTTGGCTTATGCGGATCTACAGATTATTTGATTGGTAGCCATGGTTCTATTTTATCGAACATGGGTATACCTTCTCGGTGAAAATTTGTTATTTTACTTGGAGATGGCCTCTTGTGGTTCTACGATCGCTTGGGCTGCGCTCATTCAACACATCGGTAAATGTGGTGTTAAAAATATTGGTAATTTGTTTCGGCCATCAGATGCTCTTGACCTCACACATTGGGGGCATACGATTTGCCAACCTAAATTGCACACATGCTTTGCACGGCATCGGGGCCACCTCATTTCCCTTCTTTGCCAAAAACTCTTGAACAACTCTTCTAAAAACTCCATTTTTTAAGAAATTTACTGCAGCTAAATTCCGGCCCACTCACGATGACCCGCGTGTATCTAAAAGTGATTACACTAGCGAGACCCACTACTGACCAGTGTACCTTGAGAATCCGCGAAAAAGAGGAAAGTTTCCGACGAAACAAAAAAATATGGGTCAGTTAAATGAAACTCACGGCCATGCATGGTCAAGGGTTAGATCAAACCTTAGCTCATACAACCTATAAAAGGGTGGGAATTTTGCCATTTGGAGGGAGGAAAAATTATAGCGAAGAACAAAAATCATTTTGCGAATCCATTGTCCCAACCCTTTCCTCAAGGCCAAAGGAGAAGTGCTAAAGCGGAGTTGGGACAAAGAGAGGAGAGCCAGGATCCGGGGATCAGGAAGGCGGTGGCAGTCTCGACTTTGATTGTAAGTTGATTCATTTTGAAAATAATAAAAGGAATACTTTCACGTCCCAATGCATGAGTTATCTACGATTTGTTTAATTTCTTAATTTCTAACCCTCAAGTAGAAAAGAAATGTATGCATGATTGTTGTTTGTTGTTGTTTGATTGATGGTCATCGTTGGAAGGAGCAGCACCAACAAATAGACAAAAGCGCAACAGAGGATCAACACCAAACATCAGTAAAAAAGATTAGTAGTTCCTTTCCATGCATATTTTACACCAAACATCAGTAACAAGGTTGGTAGTTCCTTTCCATGTATGTATTGTGAAAGAGGGGTTTAAGTTTTGGGTGGTAGGTTAAAAAGTAATTTCTTTACGGTCAAAATCTACATGCAAGTCTGACCCTAGTTTGCTAGTCTGTAGGGTATTTTTCCCAACAACAGGTATGATACCCCAACACAGGCTGGTACACTACCCCAACACAGGTTCGAAACCCAAACACAGGCTGGTACGCTACCCCAATGCAGGTTGGTAATTTCAATGCAGGCTGGTACGCTACCCCAATGCAGGTTGGTAATTCCAATGCAAGCTGGTACGCTACCCCAACGTAGGATGGTATGTTACTCCAGTACGAAAGGCTGGTGAAAGTGCAAAACTTCTTATGATATATAGATCTGTGATTGACAACAAGACAATGACCAAGTATGCATAAGCATACAAGTAGTGATGATGACCGTGACAAGAAGAATACATTCCTTGCTAAGAGGGAGTGTTGAAGATTGAGTAGCTTCATAAGATATCCTTATTGTATTTGACCAAGACAAACCCTAAAGAATATTATCATATTGTATTTGTTAATTAGGCCCTATTGTGCCTTTGTAAAAGTCGTCCCTATTGTGCCTTGACATGTAAGACATAAAATAAAAGGGTAAAGTAATAGGTCGGCCCAGACCTAATTTTAGGCTAGCCAAACCACTATTTATAAGGGAGGCCAACGCCTCATTTTCACACTCACTCACTAGCTTTGCAACCAAGAATAAAAGTGTGCAAGTTTTATAGGGAGACACTACTGTAACTAAGAAGTGACTTGGCGAAGGGTTTTGGTATATCTCTTGGATATATCTTGGTTAAGTGGTGCACTACTCTTCCCTATTCAAGGGTTAGAGGAGGATCTTCTTCTTTGTTAGTTCTCTCTTGGAGAGAGACATTGTTCTTGGTTGGTGAATCTATATTGAGGAAGTTTGTTGGGTTTTTCCCGTTAGGGGCTTTTCCTAGGGTAAATATTATGTATGATGTGAATGTTATTCTTTCAATGATCCTTTATATGAATTTATTGAGCTAATGGTTTAATAAGTAAAAAAATCCTAAACTAGTTAACTACTTAAGTAATAAAATCAACAATTATGCAACAGATGATGAAGCTACATATCAGCTCATAATTTTGCAAGCAATCGAAGAAAACTAATTTTGAACACTTAGAATTATGCACAATGTTGCTAAGAATGATTCTTGTAGTAGTGCTCTTCAGAAATGTGTTGCCAAATATGGTTCACTGGAACTTCAAATCCTAAATTATTATCATCTTTCATCTTTTCCTTACAAACTTCTCTAACTTTTTCTAGTCTGTAATTTAATTACCCATGACTTGCCATGATATATTACCTTTGCTTATGAAATTGTATCTTCTTTTGTGCATCGACTTGGTCATTCATTGATTGGTTGCTAATATGGCCAAAAAGGAAATATGTAGAGAGTATGATTGTTACATTTCTTCTATTTGAGATTAACTCCCCTGTAGTATTACCTTCCTTTCATATTTATTGGAATCACTCTTTCTCAAATCAATTTTTCAAGATGGAAGCCATAAATGTTCTGATGTAATGATGTATTCAAGTGAGATAGAACTATTGACTCATGAATTTGTATTGCAAGATAAAACGAGAAGAGTGTTGACGATTAAAATCGTAATGATGAAATCCGCTTGCAAAGTATTGCAAAAGCACTATTACTTAACTATGATAATAATATAAGACTAGTAGGTGGGACCCCCTTGTAGACTAGTGGCACAAGGATAGACATATTACACATGATTAGTTGTTGTTTTGATGCTTCCTACACAGTCCTACATTTTGATGATGCAGTGTTGGGTTCATTTGGTGTGATGTTAAGTGGTTAATGCATTATTGTGGAATGCTTTTGGTAACCACTTGCGACATTGAACATGTTCTATGGGTATGAGGAGCATGCTGTTTACAATTGCTATGTTATAACCTTGTTACTAGTTCTTATATTGATTACTTAGCCACATATATGCAAGGAATAATTTAATGATAGAATGATCAAAACAAAGGGAAATTATGAAAAGGTTCTATATTTCAAACAAAAGGTAAGAAACTATGTATTCGAGCTATAATAAAACACTATATGAAAATTTTGAATGGAAAAGTTAATGGATACTAGTGTTAGTCCTAGCTGTTATGCAATTTGTTTTGTTAATGGACTAAGAAAACTTTATTAAAATCAAATGGACTCACATATAAAAATATTGATATGGATTATTGTGTGGAGTTATGGCAAGGGTTAATGTATGGAATAGCTCAGGTGGCGCACTATGAAATATATATCGTCTCAGATCTCACGATGGTTTGGCATTGATTATGCATTAGTTATATGGCTTGATTATTGGTGAATGTTATGCTTATTGGGTTGTCTCGTACTTCGAACTGAATGGGGCCAGGTGATGGAAGCAACATGCATTTACTACATGTCACTCCAAACCTTCCCTATCACCCATTACCCTAGTATTGTTCCATTGTTGTAATTTCATTCTATTGGTTGTAAAGCTCCGCATTTTCAGGTTTTTGGTAGGGAAAGCTCGACCAACTCGCCATTTAAGAATTTTTCCCACATGTATGATTCTTTTCTCTCCATCCATGATGTAGTCTCTGTTATATGAACCAAATGATGGCTCAATGATGCTTGGATTCTGTGTGTTCTTGAGTTTTTCGACTGTGTGTAAATGTGGTTTTATGGCTCTTTGTGATGACTGTAAAATGTCGAAAATTGCAAGCAAAGGAATGGGTATTATTAAGTTGCGCGTTGGTTGGTTGCTCGGTCAATGTAGTTTTATGATGAGTTTCTGTGGAATAATAAGTAACAGTGGTGCAATAAGGCTCTGGGTTGATGTTTGAAGGTTTTTGTTCTATTTATCACTGTTTGTTAACTTGTTTCCCTCCCAGTTGTTGTGGTAACCCTTACCTAGTTGCAAAGAAACAACCAACAGGTTGTGTGCTCTTGCTTCAAACCCCGAGTCGTGGTTGATGGCCCGTTCTTACTGTCTTTTCACTGAAGTGTCCCAAGATCCAATCTTGGTTGGCCCTGAATGTTAATACAGACCTGTGTGGCTATTGGATTGATACAACTTGTATCTTGGCATACTGTCAAAAGGACGGGTGTGTCCTCACTGTTGTTGTTGTCAAGTTGTTCGACTCTTCAGGTGTTGGAAAGAAATGTTATATCTTTGCATTTTTTGAATAACCGCCACTGTTAAGTTAACCCCCATCCCTTCTCTACAAGTATTAGAGGCACCTATGTGCACTGGGTTATTTTACTCTTGCTTTCTTTTCTCTCCTCGGGTGTTAACTATTGGTTCCGTTGCCTTGACTTGGAGTAATAAGCAAGGACTGTGTGGCTCACTGCTGTGTCTTTTCAAAAATATATTTTGGCATGTGGTTGATATAAGTCTCGGAAGACCGTCAATTATCTGTATTTTTGTTTAAAAAGATAAACATGGTCTTGTTGCCTCCCTACATTTGATTTCAACAGAGCCCGATTTGAACTCTAGATTGTCTCTTCTCTTCTTGATCACCTTCTGGGGTTGTCAAGTATTGGTTATCAGTTAAATGGTTATGAATGTATTGGAAGACACATTCTCTCTCATCGAGTCTCTGTATGGTCCTTCTATGATAAAGTTGTTTGAACAAATAAGAATGAAAATGATCGAGGACTGTCTTCCTATTCGTTATGGTTTCACTTACTTTGTTTTATCCAGCGTGGTCTTGATTGCATAAGAAGACACCTGTGTGAATTTTACTAAGCCCGATTAGGGTTTTGACAAGGTAAAAAATGATTCTAGTGTGTAAATCAAGTTTTGTTCTCTCATTATGTTTGATTATATTGGAAACACCGCGCAGACTATCAATTATTTAAAAGAAAAGTTATACCCACACAGATCGGGCTCGAGGTTTATCTTGGGCTGACTGTTGTTGTTTCAAGATTTTGTAGATTGACTGATTGAAGTCCTGTGTATTATTGGGCATGCTTTTAAGTTTGTCCACGTTTTGAAAAGATACCTTTGTATTTTTAAATTGGGCCTGATTGTTCATTGGTGAAAAATGACTGTTGATTACTTATCGTGGTGCACTATTGATTACCAGGGATAAATGTCAAGCATATTGCTGTGCATGTTTTGATTAATTTTAGAAAAAATAAGAAGGTATCAACATTATAATAAACAATATTGTTGAATGGGAAAGGTTTTTATAAGTTATAATTGCACAAACTTTTATAAATTAAGGTTCTGAGAAATTTAATTGTTGAAACAACAAGCAATTTTTTATACAATTGAGGAACAATGAATGCTAGTTTTGGAAGTGGATGCTTTTTGGATTAATTTTGAATAGATTTATGATTGTATGATTTATTTAATTTTTTTTATGAACAATATACATCAAATTCCCTACCATTTTCTCACTTTTTCGCTCAATACAAATCCCCTCACAATCCCAGATACATTTTGCACGCCCTGTTCTTAAAATTAAATTAAAACTATGTATTACAGTGATTAAGAAATAACACAAAGATGGATCACAACTGATATGACTTGGTTATTGTTACACAGTTAATTGTTGAATGAATTGTTGAGCAATAATTATGTTCTTACTCCCTTTCATTTTCTCACTTTTTTCGCTCAATACGACCCCCTCAGATATCCCAGAACCCTTATTCACCCCCTGCTCATTGACAATTATTAAATGAATTTTATGGATTGGATTGCATGGGTCTGATGTGATTGTTGAGACAAACTTTGTTTCATATTAAGAGATGGCATGTATGGTTTGTTTAAGAATCTAGTTTCTAATAAACTATGCGTATAGGATGAGCTTCTTCAGCAGAGGAAGCCACAACTGAAATAACAGGGGAAAAAATAATTGGAACAGAGGGCCTAGAAGGCCAAGACTCTCAATACATTTTGATGCATATCCTCAAGAGTTAAATAAGCTCTTCCAAGATGGATTTTTCAATTGGATTGGATAAGGGGTAGTCCAAACTAGAACAAAAAGGCCTCCCTTCCAACCCCAACATGTCCTTGGTATCTCTGTGCCCCCTCATGTTTCATTGCAACCTGAAGTCCCAGAGAATGACATATGGCAGAAGATTATTCACCCAACAGTCTCCCAACATTGTGGCTGGCCAAATTTGTATTTACCTGCTCCTCCTCCACATGTTAACCCAAATTTGCATATTTCCCCTGCACACTCACCTGTACAGTCCTCCCATGCAAGCAAAATACTCAAAACAAAATCCCACCATATGCATGACAAAGGAAAAGTTGTTGCTGCCCCCTCCTCCCCCTCAAGTGGTTCAACCAAATCTATTTCATCCCACATGCACTTGAGAGATGATTGTTCTCATGTCATCAGCGAGATCAAGCCTAAAGGCTCCACACAACCTAAGGCTAATTCAAGAAAATCAAAAGGACATAGCAACAACAAAGGGAAAATTTCCGCTCAAAGTGGAAAATACGGTTTTTGAGTATATTTTATTATTGTTTTATTAAGAACAATGGACTGTTGAAGTTTTTGGACTACATACTATTTTTGGATATTCTGGATATTATATGTTTGGATATGATTTGAAATATCATTGATATTTAATTTTCAAATTATGAAAATGATTATGGTAGCCACAAGAAGGGATGCGTTTGATTTATTGTCTAGTTATGTTTATTTTGTTAAAGAATTTAAAGGGAGTTACAAGGGGTCCCACCTACTAGTTATTATTTATTAAGAGACCCTTATTATTATTATTATATTAATTCTTCCTCTAAAATAAAAGTTAGTTGAGTTTAAATTAACTTAACTAAAAGAGGTAGTTGAACTACTTCAACTAATTTGGGATGCATAAAAGAAAAAGGACAAGGAAGAACAAAAAGGAGAATAGAAGGAGAAAACATGCTAAGGTTTGCTTTTAAGTTTTATTGATATAGTTCAATTTTCATTCATTCTTCAATTCATTAAAAACCTAATTCTCTTTTATGATAGCAGGGTCTTATTGTAGACAACAAGATTCAAGGTTGAATTACATCATTTAGACACTTGTTTTCAGAGGTGTTGATCTATATTTGATAGTCTGTGTAGACTTGTCTATTTATGAATTAGATTTCATGACGGATAAAATATATTGTGCAGAGTCGAGTGGGCAACAATCTGTGGCAAGCAGATCCAACTTTTAAAGTTCAGTTTTTTACTTCCTGTCAGAGTCGTTTTGTATGGTTTTCATTGGGGATATCTAAGTCTGACTTTGGTCCAAACTCCCTCAGGGATTTTTGTAAAGAGAATGATTCTTTTGATTTCTTGGAATGAAATAAGCGATTGCTATTCTATCTGATCTGTGTTAATATGTGACTTGGTATTTTTTATTTTGTCTCCACATTTACTTTTGCATCTGTTATATTTAGAAAATTCTATAAAATTGTTGAATTTTACATCAATCTTTTATATTAAAAAATCATCCTAAGCCCTTGTAACTAATACTTGCGGATTGGGAAACAATTTCGAGGCTATAAACATATGGTGATATTCCCATCTATCTTTCCTTAGCCAAGCAAGATCTGGAAATTCTTGAGTAAGATCACTTCATATATTTTCCTCAACATTTTTTTGGCGACCATACTAGGGAGATCTTCCACATCTCTCTGGTTGTTTTTATGCTTGATTATCATTGAATATATTTACATTTCTGATATTGATTCTTTGACTATTTCTCTTCTTCATGACTGTACCTATTGCAAGGAAGCCCAATATTGAGCCCGGTCTTCAACATCAGACCAACATTTCTTTAAACTTCTTTAATACCATTTTAGATACTGCTAATACCTGAGTTGAGCTTAATCGCTCATGGGAAACAATTGAACAAGACATAAGTGTTCGAGAATGTTGGGAATCTAGGCAAATACATCCTAGGAATAATCCATAGCTTTCTTTTTCCTACAATTTTGATCTTCTTTTCATGTCCTTAGACCCTTGTATCTCTAGGAGAAGAAGAGGTTTATCACCTGAGATCAACCGTATTGTTGAAATAGGAAGAAGAAACGTTGTTCTGTCATCCCAACAAAGTGCTCTAAGGAGAACTTTCTCCGATTCATCTAGTTCGTCTTTCTCTCCCTTACCTATCGTTCACAAGATGACATCCAGTGGTGGATTTGGTGGCATTGGAGGTTCTTCTTCATCTCAATCTTCAACCTCGTCAGTGATTGGTAGCTTATATAGTCACCAAGTTCCTGTCCAATCTACTACAAACCCCGCCAAAGTCATTAAAAAGTATGGGCTTTTTCAGTTTGAAGAATATGCTACAACTACTCCGTGGCATGTTTCCTCCCCTCTTAACCTAGAACCCGCTACTCATACACTTCCTAAATTCAAAGAGAATCTCCCTAGGTTTTCAGGGAATAACACTATTACTATGAATGAACACTTGGTGACATTTTCTAATTCCTGTCACAACATAGAAGCCAATGACAATGACACTTGTATGCGCTTATTTGTGAATTCCCTTGAAGGGAAGGCTGTAAGCGATTTCTTTGACCTCCTGTTGAGCACTCAACACACCCTAAAAAGCCTATGTCAAATTTTACTTTTTGGGTACCACTTGAACTTTTGCACTGTCTAATTCAACTTCATTACGAAAATTGTTGCCTTTGCTTATCATCTTGACTCTCATTAAGTCTTTCAAAGTTTGCTTGAATCTATGAAAAATAATGACTTAAAAGGCCTAAACTTTAAATAAAGAATCAACAACCAGGACATTTCACCCGATGTGCTCAAATTCGACATCGGAAGGGTTTAAAAGATGAAGGAAAATCACTCAAAAAACTGCAGTCGCCGAGCGCTGTTCTTCATCGGCATCGAAAAAAGGAAGTTTTCTTTCGCAAAAATCATCTCACAAGGATATCGCCGACAACCAATCCTCTTCGAAATCGGTAAAAGGTGAAAAGAGTAAACATTAACGAAGAAATAAATGATATCACCGATGGTCGATACTTGATGCGCTTAGCAAAATTGGAGAAGAGCAAATCACGATGAACATTCGGACCACGCTAAAGTTTTTCTCCGATTTTTGACTTCCAAAACATTTTGGCATCGAGAGTTTTGAGGACGCTACCCAAAGGAAATTACGCGATAGGTTCACTTCCGATCGCCGATCCCCGACATATTTTTTGCATCAACGATCCTAGGCTTAGTTTAGAATGCACAACTCGACTAAAGTCTCGAGTCCAAGCAATTCCCTTGAACTAAGTCACTGGTCTTCGATGTCCCATGTCCCGAGCCAATTGTTCCACGTCAACACCGTATGATGAAGTCGATCGACGTCAGAGGTTTTTCGTAGAAAGGTTATCAATGAAAATACCCATACCACATTGTCGATCCCCGATCCTCCCACTAGGAAAGTGACACGGTGGGAGGTTTTAGCTCTAGATACGTTGCGATCCAGAGCATTCAAGGGAATAATTAATTCTAAATATCGCATTAGTTGCTAATTCATGCACGAATCAAAAGGACCGTTTGAATTTACCAAAACAACACATCACCCTCTATGCCTCCGTCATCCTCCCATGATGAATTAAATTGCAGAGATCCGACGGTATATTTGTTTGAATTTCACTCATCACCTGAATTAATTGGTTCATACGATCGATAAGTTATTCCCCATTAAATCCTATTGAGCCATTGTAAAGAAGATCATTTTGCGTGCAAAGGAGTTTCAGAGCATCCGGAGGAGCGAGACGAGTAATTCACAAGCTTCTGAGCCCCCCCTAGACCCTGGTGAGTATCAAACTACAAAGTTTGCTTAATCATTACAGGTATGTATCAATCTGTATTTTCTATGTTTTCACTTCATATATACATTAATATCTAATATCGCTCAGTTCATAGGTCCTAAAGGATTTTATTTCGATTTACAGGAACAATTCCTCCAAGAAAAAAAAACACTAGGCGATCAGCGAGAAGCCTAAGCTAAAGAACCATGAAGCGGAGGCTCATCACGAGGGGCCAACAAAACAATCAAGAATTTTCTCCATGGCCAAGTGATCCTTCGGAGACATCCACCAAAGAAGATTTTCACTCAACCTTAGAACTTTAGGTGAAGGGAAAACACAAAGGGAGCGAAGCGGTACTCCCGCCTTTGGGAGAACTCTTCAAAGAGGTCAGGCGAGGAGGAATTCCGAATATATCTATAGAGACCTACGACATGAGAGCTCGTGATGATTTGTTTCCAAATATCAGAGCGATTCGTGCACGCACGTAATTGTGAAGCCGAGAACCCGATGTTTCCACATTATGGGAATTAGCTGCAATCAAACTATCAACCCTGGACACATAGAAGTTGATCAATGATGAAAATGGTGAGTGTGACGAGGTTTTTCTTTTGGTAGAGGTGAAACAATATTACAAGCTCAGAGACCCAAAAGAGTGACTGAACACTGATTTCGCCATCAACTTTTATGAGCACCACGACATTGGCTGAGTGATGGCTTCGTGGTGGAGTGAGGATAAAGAGTACACCAATCGGGACTCTGGCTGGTACCAAACAACCAACTTAAGGGGTACTATCTATCTAGTATTACCTCATATGCGGTTATATGGGAGAAAGATTTTCAGTTTTTCAAAGCTTGGATGCCTCTAACACACTATAGCCATTTTTGGCAGGAGGTTTAACTAGGGTGCCATCGGTTCAAAATTGAGCATTTGCATTCAACAGGATCATACACCAAAATAAGGAGAGACTCCGTCCTTCTACATGGAGTCTTATTTGTCGGACATCATCTGCGCTAGAAAGGTCTTCGCCGGAATAAACTTGAGCTGGCACGTCTCAGAACTCCCGGTCCATATATATTTCAACGTCCTATGGGAAAGCAGGTAAAAAACATCATACTCCCCTCATCTGCGGTGAATTCATCGCACACATTCATTTATTCTTTTCAATAAAGAGTCTCCAATAATATTATTGTGGCCAAAAATGATATCCAAGGTTGGCCATTGGTATTTGGATGAGCGTTGTTATCCCCTATTTTTAAGGATAACTAGGAGATCATGTATCGAGGCCCTTAGGTTGTATACATGGAGTACTGAGAGACATACGACTTGAGCTTGGCGCTTTTGGGCCCATCCTTTCTTCTTTCATCAGATCCATGTTGTCAGCAACAACAACATCCATCACCATCGGCTTGGTCTTTGTATCGAGGAGAAGGCTCTTGCTCCATGAAGTAATTGGTCCATGTATCGTGGTATGTGTCACTTTGATCATTATAACCTTTGGATATATCGCGTCGACTCGCTTTGTCTCGGCGGTATTGCGTGGATCTCCACATTAACCACTTACGACCATGTTTGAGGGGATTGATGTGGTGCCCTAGCAATCCTGTAGCCATGGGTTTTGGTTTTCCATCGAGAGTTTGAAGGAAAAGTTATCGTCTGCTCCCATCATACCATCCTTTTTTCATCTTATCTCCCTCATTTATCCCATTCCCACGAGGTAGAATTGGATTGATATTGTAGGGTTGCACGATCTTGTGGGAAGAGAAGGGGCTAAAGGCCGAGAAGGTAAAACAAGCGGTAAAAGATACAAGCCTAAAAATAAAACCTCGAGATTAGGTCACCCAAAAGGATCCACGAGAAGGCGGTAAAATCCTCTAAATGAGAAACAAGAGGGACCGAAAAATAATACAAACAAGACCTAGACAAAGTGGATAGGGGGTCTCATCATGAGCCATCTATTAGGTTCATGGGTACCTAACGGTGTAACGTGCCATTATCTGGTTACCATGCCAGGCCGGTGACCTTTGGTTGCATGGACAAGGGAAAGGGTCTCATCATGGAGCCAACCTTCTCATCTCTGTGAAAGTACTTGTGGGTAACAGCTAATGCATTCTGGTCACCATGCCAAAGGCCGGTGTCTCAGTTAGACCTTGAATACAAATAAAGAAGAAGAAAAGCAAATAAAAGAAGAATAAAAAAGGAAAAACGGGCTTGAAGAATTGCATCATATTGGTGGCTTCATGCTCTACAAAGGAAACCACATATAACATTATGCATCCTAGCTTTCCCTCTACCCATTTATGCGGACATCCCTAGCCACATCCTGCCATTTTACATGGCTTGGATGAAACCTTCTTAGGAACTTCCCTTCTCTTGTGGATGCTAGCCCAATAGGATGTCTTGTCCTTTTCTTGATCTTGTATTGATTTTGTAATATCTTTGGGATATTAGACGATATATCATGGTTTTATGCATATGTTTGATAATAATGATGAAAATGTGATTGACATTAATATGATCCACAATGACTAATGATCCCATGGAGGCGTAGTTTTTTGATGTGCGGGACCATGCCCATGATGGACAGGTACCATTTGGACCCGGTACACATGGGGATATGATTAGTTTGGACCTCCATGGGGGCGAAGAGCCCATCAGATGGTTGATGGGGTCTCAACAACCATATGATGGGCAGAGACAGGACAATGATTTGGTCGAGCTTTTGCACGAGAGAAAAAGGAGGACGTTTCACCGGAGGCACTTTGGTAGAGGCTACCGACCCTAGGGGGAATGACCCCTTTTGATGGAGCGTTGGCCTTGGAAGTCTCAAAGTGTCCCCATCCTTACCATGTGACATCATCTAGCTTCATGGTCATTCTTGGAAGCAGCCGGTGAGCAAGAGTGGCACATAAGGCATGTTGGGCCGGGGAGCTAACGTTTGCTCACGGATGTCTCATCGCCTAAGGGATAACCCACCTCGCGAGGGGATTTTACCTTATTACAACTCAGTTAGGGTTTAGTTTGACAATTTAATGTAAAAACAATATTAGGGTCTTGTCGGCCATTTTTATGACCTAAAATTAGTGGGTCATTGTCCTGATATATATTGAGGAGTTTAGCCTCATTTTAAACATAACTGTACTCGCACTTTCTTGTGAGATCTGATTTTGCACCCTACTTGGGTATTTGTTCTCTTTGAGTGAGGCACATTTGTTGAAGGAAGGAATTTCTTGGAATTTTTGGCATTTCTCTCTTGAAGGAAGGTTTACAACTAGGGTTTGCAATGCTGGCTTCAACTGATGATATATGAGGTGTTTTTTTGAAAAACTTCTTGATTGAATGGTTGTAGTATTATATTCTTTTATTTATTATAAACTTTGCTGATTTTAAAACCTAGGGGACAAACACACAAGTAGGTGGTTGTCTCATGTGCCCCTAAAGAAATTTTCATCCATTGAAGGAAGGAAGAGCCACAGCCTTTGCTACACTCTTATTGCTTCTTCCCCTTGTTCTATCCATACCTTTAAAGGTCAAGAAGGAGGCGTCCAGGGCTAAGTTATCTACGCATTAGAAGTATCCGCTATAGGGTTTGTTTGATGAGACCTTGCTTTAGAAACACTTCTCCCCTCTCCTGCGGCTTTAGGTGTCTTGATTTATCCTTTATGCTAGCCATTTTTTCCAAGTTAAAACCCTAAGGAAGGAGGAAGAGAGCGAGACCTTGCTTGCCAACGCAGTGAGCCTCTTTCCCCCTAGGGTTTTGTTTCTAAGGCCATGCCATAACAACGCCCAGTCCCTTCCCTCTAGTCCTTAGCCTTTTTCCTTCAACCTTTTCATCCCCTCCTTAATTTGACTCCATTTACCCTTAGGCACTAATCTTGGGTCTCCAACGTTGAAGTAATAATGGTCAAACAAACTCTTAACTATTTGCTAAACAGCACCTAACTAACTACTAACCCTGGAAAATTTGACGTCACACTTGGTTATTTCTTCTTGATGTAACATTTTTTATATATTAAACAATTGGATGGTGTTTTAATGATTTATTGAGTGAGGATTGATTGGATACATTGATTGCTATAACATCTTGATATTTATTAGTGAAGTAACATTATTTCATTGCTATATTATCAAACATTGATTTCATCAATATTTATTGTAACAATTTCTTATACATTGATATCGGAATGGATTTATTGAGTACTAACCCATTGAGCTATAGCTTGCACATATATATATTGGTTTGCTTTGTTCGGGCAGGTGTTCTCATTTGAGACTGTTTACTTCATTATTGGGCTGTTTGTGGACTATACGCTTTGGTTGTGATTTGTGAAGGGGGGAACTTTACTGACTTTTAAACCTTTCAAAACTCAGTTCTGGGAGATGTCCCCAGGCCTAACCTACCTAAAGAGAAGGAACCTCCCCATCATGGTGACATTGGGTGGGATAGATTCATGTTATGCCAGTTGGCCTTCTATCTCATAGCCACTTGACCTGTACAAAGTGTGCGATAACAAACTGATACCTATATCCCGGGGTCTTGGAGACCCTTTGGAGCACCTCACCTTTTACCGATGCATGTTCACGATGGAGCTAGTGGTAGAAATATGCTACCGGACTTATCACGCAGGGATTACAAGCGCTTGCTACCCATGGTGAAAGACAAGAAACAAACATTTTTACCTTATGGATTGCATATAGGTTTCTACACGGTAAAGGAGCAAGCCCAAACTGAAATAGAGTTGAGTCAATTAGAGTTTGATTCTAGGCTGGTTATTTTCCACAAACATGACTAAAGGTCCCAGATCTGGCTCGCATCATAAGTGTGTCCTAGCGGCTACATGAAAAATTTGAGATAGAGGTCTTCACGAAAATTCCCAAGGCTGGGAGGAGGTGGTGGCAAGGATGGTTAACCCCAGAATGACCAAATTGAAATCCATGAGCCTAGATGAATAGGCGACGATCATAAAATAATCGGCTCAAGGAGCCCTCGGGGCTAGAGAATAAATGATAGCAGTCGAAGCCCCAATTGACCTATTACGAGGTCGAATTTCCCTGAGGCTCAAGACACATGAGAGAGAGTGTTAATCATGAAATAAAATGCACAATGGATAATGGATATGTGGATCAAATAGCCTCGACTATGTAAATATGCAAGGCTCCACGGCAGCCAACCAGTGTTGGCCGAGGATAGCGACTATGGTCATGAACCTTGGTGAAATCGTTGGGTTAGACAACCCTAAATTCTAGCATCACCAGTCAGGATCACCAATGAATGTTTAGAGCTCATTAGGGATCGACAAAGCATCAAAGAGGGACCGAGAAAGCGTTAAACCCTTTAAGTGAGATGATAAAGATATATGACGATGATAAAATCCTAGAGGTATCTCTTGGGACCCTTGTACATGTCGTGAAGAAAGGGGACCTAAGAAGACATCTTCTCCTATTCCGATCTGCCCAAATTCAAAGGGTCCCGAGAGAAAAGGAAGTTGAGAGTGTCCTAGACATTAGGAGCTTGATGCGCCGGAGACCCGAGCGGACAGTCTGAAGAATGAGTCAGTCGGATGAGCCAAAAGGAGGATCCCCATAAAAGGAAATCAATGTTTCAACTGCTGATGAACAAGTAAGTATCGGGTCTATCCTCGGTATACTATTTCAGTGGTAAACCCCGATGAGTGCCAGACAGAAGCCGAGCCTTTGGAGAACATGGAGGAAACTCGAGAACCTAGTCTGGAACAAGTATACACCAACAAAAATTCTGGGAAATAGACTCACATGGGGATATGATTCTCTAACCCTAGATTGGAAAAGTAGCTAACATACATGCCATAGATTATGATCGAAGGAAGAAGGCTATTGTCTAGAGAACCACCAAGAAGAGGAGGATCAATTTATATTTCTCCATCCTCATCACTACCGAGAAACATCTGAACAGCTTATGAAACATGCTAAGATGTTTGAACTCATCGGCGCAGGGAGGTAAATCACATATGCCACCTTAGATATAGCTAAAAGAGATGAAGCCGAGCTGGCCATTTATTTAAAAGAATGGGAACATTTGCGCCACTTGGGAAAGTATTACCAGGACACTACACAGGCCGTGGTGTACCTAAGGAGTGAATTCAAGGAGACCTATAGAAAGTTCACAAACGAGCGACACTTATTCACCGCAAGAATCGCTGAGATACATGAGGACACCCTCATGGCACTTGGGACATGAAAAGATATGGAACAATGGTACGGGAAAGCACAACAGGCTGTAGAGAGAGTCGACTACATTGGTGTGGTCCAAGAGGGCCGAGATAAAGAATAAAACAACATTGGTGTTGAGCGAAAGAAGTCTTGATGTAATAAATAAATCAGCAATTATTGGGTAAAAGCGGCAGGAACCTTGATAAATCCAAAGAAATGGGCCATGTGTGTGAAATGGGTCAAAATAAAAAAAGGCAATGAAAGACATCAGACTCCCCAAGTTTGGCACACCAGTAACCCGACGACTTGTGTGACATAGTCAAATCACACATCGTGAAAGACTCAACATGGGTCGAAGAAATAACAAAGGTGACAAACACAATGCCGGGTCAGGTCTGGCAGTTTATGGAGAACCCAATCAAAGCTTGGGCTATGTTGCAATAGTTAAGTGCCAGTCTAGTCAAATGCTCAGACTTTATCACGATAGATATAAGAGATATTAACTCGGCCCCGATGGAACAACATGAATTCCCATACGCCAATGCGTCGCGAGGAGCTGTTCATCAAGTGGTCGGAGTACCAGAAGAGTCACCCTTTTAAAGTGATATCTTGAGATGACTCTTAGACAAATTGATAGGAGAAGCATGCGATGGTGAATTTTATTTTACTTATCTGCACTTTACAATGACTTCGACGACTTGTGTGACATAGTCAAATCACACATCGTGAAAGACTCAACATGGGTCGAAGAACTAACAAAGGTCATAGACACAATGCCAGGTCAGGTGCAACAGTTTATGGAACACCCAATCAAAGCTTGGGCTATGTTGCAACAGTTAAGTGCCAGTCTAGTCAAGTATCAGGCACATGCGATAGATATAAGAGATATTTACGTGGCCCCGATGGAACAACATAGATTCCGATATGCCAATACGTGCGAGGAGCTGTTCATCGAGTGGTAGGAGTACAAGAAGAGTCACCCTTTTAAAGTGATATCTTGAGATGACTCTTAGACAAATTGATAGGAGAGAACGCCACGTGGTGAATTTTATTTTACTTATCTGCACTTTAGCCATTATTTTTAGTTAATTTTATGTTATAAATAAGAGCATCGACCGATTAGTTAGAGATCAATGGTTGTTGTAATAAACTCTATTTTTTGGTTTTGTTAAGAATTATTTTGGAACTACCTTTAATTGAGAAGTCCTTCTGGACCAGAGACAAGTTTATTTTTTCATCAAATGCATGTATCATTGGATGTGGAGAAGAACTATTTCCTATTTCGTCTCATGAATGAATGCAGTAACAAGTAAGAGCTATTAAATCTATTGATAAGTTATCTGATGCAATGTTTTATAGTTCTTTCTTTAATGATGAAAATGAATCTTTGTGTTATTATGTGATTGATGATTAGAGTTGAGTGAATTATTTTACTTACCGTTGTTTATCATGCATGTTTTCTTATGATAATTTGTATCTTAGTCAATAATCATAATATTCATGTGGTTAACGTATTAGTACTAGGCCTGTGGTATACGATCATTGTCTGCATGCTAGGGTGTAAGGGTTATCCCAATCTTGAACTCTTCTCCAATAGTTAAAGTTTGTTCCCATTTGTTGCCTAGTTGGTTTATATTAGCTTTTCATCTTATATCAGTCACACCTAAGAGAAAAAACAAAAAGAGAGAACGTCCGAATTGAAGGAGAGGTCTTCACAAGAAAACGTAAAGCCCATCGATTAATTGGCCGGATCACAAGATCTGGAGAACCATTGCACTATTAAACACTGCAAAGTCTAATTCGGCCTCAGTGGCGGGTTTGGTTCCTACTGTTGAGTTAAATGGGTTTAGGACCCATAAAAAAAATTGGCGCTAGAAGGAGGGCCTGAAGAAAGAATGGCTGAATAGATATTTCACATAATATTTCAGACAACCTGTAAGATTCAAAACAACCCACATGCATGGCTAGTCATTCCCAAGACAACCCACACACACTAAGTACTCCTGAAATGAGTAACTCACCCCAGCTTCAGGAAGAACGCCTGTACCCAGACATACATTACGCTCTTCCTCACGAGGAATTAAATCAATTTAGAAGAATCACAAGAGCATACGCCCGACAGATCGATGTGTTGTCCTTGGCTCCGATACTTCCTCAAAGAAAAAAAACAAGCAGACCAATGGTTGACACCCCTGACTAGGTATTTGTGCACACAGTAGAAGACCTAATAGATTTCGTGATCACTAAAATAGAACATCCTCTTAATCTAATCTCTGAAATTCGAGTCGATGACGTCTCTGAGCCAGACAATTTTTCGGAAGAGGAAGAGTTTAACTCAGGATTCGAAGATATGAAAGATGACAATGACCATGATGAAGAAAGGGGAAATCCACCTCAGAACAATCAACCCTGGTTGGCATAAGACACTTTGGCTATCCCTAGACAAGTACATAACCTTCCCCAACATCCAGAGAAGTTACTTCCTAAGTTTTACCCCGAGACCTCATGATTGCCTGAAGATCATATCAAGAAATTCATACTAGCGTGATCAGACTTATGAATGTCCAACATGGAGATGTAGTATGTAGGCTATTCCCATACACTTTTGAGAATTCATCTTTGACATGGTATTTTAACTTACTCGTAGTATCCACGCTAGTTGGATGAATTTTCAAAAGATTTTTTTAGATAAATTTGCAAAGAAGACTACTACGAGATCTCTGATGGGATTGTTAATACCATGATTTGAGGGAAAGGGTCAAAGACTTTAATCAAGGTTTACCACCATCTTAACAAATTCCAGCCCGAAGATAAACCTACTCAGGAGTTGAAAATCAAGTATACACTAATGCTCCCAACTTCTATTTCCATGTTTGTGAAGAGGGCTTCCAAACAAACCTTGGCTGAGAATTTGAAGAAGCCAAAATGATAGAGTTCGAAATTAAAGGATGCAAATAAATTCAGGCCTCCTTAGTTAAGAAATAAGCTCAACCACCTCCCAGGAGAGGACTACTGTTAAGCGGACCGCAGTATATAAACAAAACAAGGTCACAAGATAAGGGTAATGGTGATATAGAATACCTACAACACATGGTGAAAAAGTTATCAAACAAAATCATAGACATGAAAGAAGTGCATGGGAGCCAAGGCCAAAGGCCCTATAATCCCTTTTTCAAAGAAACCCACCTTTTAAAGCAATTGAACCTCCCCAACTAACAAAGGAAATATCGATATGGGAAGCGTGGCATCAGATTCTTCTGTTACTTATCACCGGAAAACCACTCTGAAAGAGACTACCCTAAATGGAATTTTATTACCATGAATTTGATAGCCAATCGGTTTCTAGACAAAGTCTCACGACTCAAAATCAAAATGATTTGATTATGAATGTTGTTGTCGGAAGAGATTGATCCTGAGATACATCCATGTTTTATGAGATCTTGATCTAATCATGCCTTCCGATGACTTATTCGAGTCTCAAGAACCACTGCATAGGTCACCGGTGAATTGCAAACACGAAGTAAAGGTCAACTCGTCCCAAATGACCTTACTACTACCCAAACATCGGGAGGAATATCAACTCCGTCCTTGAAAACACCTTTTTCTCCTCGTAAGAACGCTATAAGCATCCATACCCAAGAATATCCCAAACTGAAGTACAACGTAGTTGAATATTTGCTAGAAAAAATTTGAAAGGATAATATATGAGTTATGGACATATGTAGAATCAATCAAAAGACTTCTATTACAAAAACTTTGAAATCGTTATAAAATCCTCGACAAGCGATCCGAGGAAATATAACTCCCATGGATCTAGGAAATAAACCAATTGTGAACACCTACTCTGAAGATAAGAAAGGAAACCTTCGTTCCACTGACTCATTTTAGTTTGAAGTCTTCAAGGAACCTCCCATAGCTATTTGAGAATTGGAGTTCAAGGCATCCTCAATATTATGCCACTATCTATTTGCAAAAAACACAATCCCTCTCAAAATTGACAAACATGTAATACAACTAGACAAAACCAGGTCAAAGTCATGGGAGCTTAAATATGTGATGATCCCGAGAATAGCGACACATTCTAAATTTGTGCAAGTGATTGAAATCATTGTAGTAGATATGAGCTTTATGGATTATTATTAGGCTTGGTTTGAGAAGTTAAGCAGATAATTTAGTATAGGCCAGGCTCATCTTTGGTTGTCATTAAAAGGACACACAAACATGATCAGAATCGACATGGAAAGATATCTAAAACATAATATCACCGACCTAGAAACCCTTAAAGAACCATCATCGACAGATTTCCCCATATTAGGAAATTAATCTTGTGATTCTCACTTCAGGAACTTCGCTCCTCTCCTGTCCAATGTTTCACTTACCCAAAACTCCAAAATGACCTTTCAATTAAACCTACTGGAAGCCTCAAAAGAAAGCATCTTCTGTCAAGAACCTATGTTAGAAATCATGGAACAAATAGTAGAAAAAGAGGAAAGTTGCAAGAAAGAGGGAGTTGGTAGGTTCTGCCCACAAGTTTGGACCTTATACTTTGATGGCTCTAAAACACAAGAAGGGTCATGGGTAAGGTGCATCCTCATTGATCTGAAGGTAAACAACATTTTCTATCCTATACACTTGATTTTGAGTGCACAAACAACACTGCCAAGTATGAAGCTCTAGTGCAGGGGCTAAATAATCCATAGACTTAAACATCCAAGGATTAAAGGTTTTCAGACTGCAGAAATAATTGTCAGACAGATAAAGAATACTATACATTGCAGCTCTCCACACCTAAAGAAATACCAACAGGAAGTGCAGGGCTAATAGAACATTTTGAAGCATTCAACATTACAGCAATTCCTAGAGAAAAGAACATTCTTGATTCTCTGACTCCACCATTGCTTCAAGGCTATCACCTCTAGAGATTATGAAGCCTCCAAGTTCATTGTGGAGCTACTTTGAAACCAGTCTGATTACTTGAATATTTCTAATTGGAAGGTCTTTGAGGAGATGAATAGATCATAAAATTTTGATTAACCAAGATAATTTCAAAGAGTTGGCTGACTGGCGATGAAATATTCCAAGAGAAATCAATAGAGTTGATCCTCGGGAAAATCAACCAACAGAATGATTAAAAGTATGATACCAAAGGGATAGCTAATTTAAATATACGACCCTAAGAGAAATATTTAAGGGGAGTCGAAAAAGCAAGGAAAGCCAGTAGTTCATTCAAAATAAATATCAGCTACTTGAAAAGTATTCTTATTCTTATTGTTATTTTATTATTAGAGTTAATCCCCATTGTGGATTAATCATGTCAGTAAATATAATGGGACCAAATCCCATTTCTGCGGATTAATTCATGAGACATAATAGGCTGTAGAATAAGAAGTTGGCTCCAGCAGTTATTATTGAGGCCCGGAATTAAAATTAAAGGTGGGTTTACCACCAGTGAAGAGTCGACCCCTACCAGTGAATCCCTCTCACACGTGCCAGTCTGTATATATAGGAGGCTAGCGCCTCACTTCATCCACACAACTCACTTGCTCATTCTCTTATGGGAATAAGCTGTGCAATTAGAGTTGGAGAGAGGAGAAAGAGTGGCATCTCTTGGAGAGGACTATATGTATTGGTTTGGGTTATCTCATGAACATTGTATTATGGTATGATAGAAGTTTTGCTAGGTTTTCTTCCCTAGAGGGTTTCAGGATACATGTTGTCTCTTGTGAATGTGTATTTCTCGGTGATCTTGTTCTTATGATGCTCTTATCTAATGAAATGCAAAAGAACTATAATAATGGCATAAACATTAGCAGTTTCACGTGTCCATGCATGGAAACTATAAATATGTGCCACAGAAAACACCAAGAATGTAAATCTTGGTAAGACCATATCTAAAGAGGAAAGGAAGTCCTATCTAAAACTTTTAGGACAATATCAATATGTCTTTGCATGGTCCTAACAAGAATTGAAAACATATGATATCAGGTATCATTCAACACTATCCATTAAAAGCACAGAAGTGAAACCCTTTTCAACAAAAGCTCAAAAGTATCACCCTTCCTTAGGGCCTCTCACGTTAATAGGGAGTTAAAAGCTGTTAGATGCCTTTTAGGTTAATCAATGTAGGAGACCTTCCAGAGGAGAGGCCATGGGCAGTATCATTTAGGGACTAATCAAAAGTGTGTGGTAGTTTATTTGGACGACATAAACTAAACAAACATCAAGATGCAAACTAAACTAAACTAAAGTGTCTAACAAAACTATATGAAGGAAAGAACATCAATCGAAGATGAATCTAATATCTCATTGAAGAATACCAAGATGCATAAAGGAGAAATGATTCAAGAATATTTCTCGAGTCTCAAAAATAAAGAAACGGAGTTGAAAGCGTTGGAGACACCATCGACGAAGCTGAATTCGTAATAACAGCACTAAATGGTCTCTCAAGACCTTGGGATGCTTTCATCCAAGTCAATATGTGGCGAAGGAGAAACTGCAGGTTGAGAGCCTATGGGAAGAGATGCATCCAAGAAGAGACAAGGGGTAATGGCTGTGAAGCACTACTAGCAAGGGGCGATGATCAAACCCTAGCTACTCATACAAGAGGAAAGGAGAGAAACCCTACTTCAAAGGGGAATCTCATAGAACCACAACCATCCATAAATTCAACAACAACGAAGAATCTCATTCAAGAATTTTTTGAAGAAAGGACAATGAGACGATATCTCTCATCCATACAATGCTATCATTGTGATAAAGATGGGACCTATAGTGAATAATTGTCAAGTCAGAAAAGAAGAATACAAGGGGAAGCACAAAGGCAACATGCTCACATAGCCGAAGGATGAGAACCACCTATGAAGATGATTGGACCATGTCTTGATCTCAAAACTCTCTCGAGGATCACCGTATCACTAGGAGAGGACACATGGCTCATTTATAGTGATGCATCCAAAACATATAGCCGGGTAAGAAAAATACTCTCTTGTATTTTAGAAAATAAGTTTCTCAGGAAAGTAACTCTTGGAGATGATTATCAATATCCCATCAAAGTCTGGGAGAATCAAACTACAAGCTAGATTCATAAAACTTCATTAACAATGAAGGATGTACTCTATGTACGGCTTAAGAAGAACTTACTCTCCATATCGGCTTTAGACAATAAAAGGCTATAGATTTGCCTTCATATAAGGAGAAGTTCTTATGTAGGCTAAAGGAGAAACATTAAATGAAACAATCACCATTGGCAGTGAAGAAAATGGCTTATACAATCTGAAGGGTCTGACGCCATGACCCATGCCATGAAAACTCATGTGAACTTTGGCATAGAATATTGGCCCACATCAACTACAAAGGCACTACCATACATATGAAAAGATATCATAGGTTCACTAGAACTCAAAGTTTGATCAAGAGGCATATGCAATGGATGTGTGCAAGGGAAGAATATCAGAACCCTTTTCCAAAAGGGATAGAAAAGCAGAAGGAGTATTGGGCCACTCCTACATTCATTGAGGCGTGTGTGGCCCAATGCCATCATCCTCCATTGAGTATGTATACTATGTATCATTTATTGATGATTATTCTAAATTAAGACTTGGATATATTTCTTAAAATCTAAAGATGAAGTATTCAATAGATTAAAGGAATTCAAAGCCTTGATAGAGAATATTCAGAAAGAAGATTAAGATACTTCGAGGTCAAATAATGGAGGAGAATATACCTCAAAGGAGTTCGTGAAATTCTGCAAAGATGTTGGGATTGAAGGAACTCACTACCCTATAATCCTGTAAATGGGTGTAGGTGAAAGGAAAAGAGTATATATGTAATTATGCATTTCATAAAGAGAATATGATCCACGATCAAGATCTTGCTATGTGCTTTTGGTGAAGCAACAATGGTAGTTGTTTATGTGCGAATAGATTATCCCATAGTGCACTTGGGTTCCAAGACCCCACGAAGAGATGTTTACGGAAAGAAGCCGGAGTAAATCTAGCTCAAAATATTTAGCTGTCAATGTTTATTCATATACGAAAGAAAACAAGTTGGAACCCTCGGAAAGAAGGGAATATTAAGTGAGGTACTGTGAGGTATCCAAGACCTTGAGAATCTACATACCTAGTCACCTCCATATTGATGTCGACGTGAAATTTGATGAAGAAGCAGCACTTAAGAAATCAGAATATGCTCGACGAAGTATATGAAGAGGAACTTATAAATCCAGGGACTATAGAATCCATGAGGGAAATTCCCAGGCTGCCGAGAACACTAGTGAAGGAAGTTGTAACTTCCACTGATGAAGACTCCTAAGATCATGATATAACAAAGTTCAAGAACCTCCTCAAATGAACTTCTCCCATAAAGAAAGCCTGACATTACAGAGAGATCTTTTCAAGATGGAGAGAAGTATGGTGTTCAAGAAGGAACCACGAGACGGTGAAAGAGACCAAAGCCATTCTCTAGTTACCCGACTTGGTTTGATCGTAATCTATGATGAAGAACCTACATGCTTTGAAAGGCCATTCAAAATAAAGTCGGAAGATGCCATAATGAGAGGAATACCAATCCGTAAAAAATGATGTATGGGAAATAGTTGCCGGACCAAAAGTAAAGGATGTGGTATCATCAAAATGGCTCTTCAAAATGGTATGTTGCTGATGAATTAGAAATATAAATCAAGATTTGTTGCTCAAATTATTTTCGGAAGGAAGGCATTGACTATGAAGAGACATTCAAATCCTTGTGAGGATACATGATGAGAACCATTATAGCTCTTCTTGCCAAGATGAAATGGAAAGGCGCATGGATGAATGATGAAGACAACTTTCTGAATGGTGTTATCGAAGAGGAAGTGTATAGAGAGCGACCCCAAGGATTTGAGTTTGAAAACATGAAGTCTCATGTTTTTTGATTGAAGAAAGCCTTATACAGTTGAGCAAGCTCCCAAAGCTAGTATAGCCATATAAATGATTTCTGATGAGTTTGAGCTTTACCAAGAGTAAAGAAGACTCAAATCTCTACTTCAAAATTATGAATAATGAACCAATAATATTACCTCACGTATGTGGATGACTTATTCTTAACCCGGAGAAAATCTCATTGTTGAATAAATAGAGACTTGCATGAGAATTTGAAATGAAAGAGACCGGTCTAATGCATTACTTCTTAGGCCTTGGTGTAAAGCGGAGTCTAGAAAGAATGTTGTTCCTTAACCAAAGAATTACAGGTCAAAATCTTAAAAGTTACATGCTCGTCTACAAACCCATGGAATACACCCTTAGCGAAGATGAATTTGCTGGTCGATACTTCATCGGATTTGATAGATGCCACATACTCTGAGACATATTATTTGATCATTGATGTACCTAACGAACTTCGGACCAAACATTTGTTTTGTAGTGAACACCTTGAAGGTAGGTTCACGGTAGAATTACAGGCGTGTTCACCTAGTGGTTTTGCAAAAATGTGATGAGGTACCTTAAAGGTACAATGGATTATGGTCTGACTGTGATGGAAGTCATGACTTCACATTGAGTGGATATCTTACGATCTGAGATTAAATGAGGCGTTGAGATAGAAAAAGAACTTCGAGATCTTTATTTGATTTAGGATCAACCATGAATCTAAGTGGCGAGTAGGAAGTAATCAATTATTGCTCCCGGCCTGTGAAGCAGATTACATTGCCACATGTTCTTCTAGGCATGAAGCTATATGGCTTCAAAGTTGGTAGCCTATTTGACTTGGAGATGAGAGAAACCATGATTATATGTGACAACCAAAGATGCATAAAAAATTGTGAGAGAATCACGTATTCCACGCGGCAATTGAAGCACATAGAGATCGCTATCATTTCATCCACGACAACAGAGAGGAGCCTTGAAGCTCAGGTATTATACCGGATGAATAAGTTGATGATAATGATGACCAAACCTCTATCGTGTAAAGTTTGAACACTATCAAGATAAGCTTTGTATAGTCCAAAATGACCTCCATTGAAAGGAGGAGTGATATATATTCGCCGCTACGACCACCATTTGTTGAGCGTAAAACAAGATGAGTCATTTCTTCCGACCTCACTGTTAGACGTAAAGCATGACCAGTGTGTTCCTTGCCCGACCTGCGCTATTAGGCGATAAGCGAAGATAGGTCATTGCTTAACATTAGAGCGTAAGAATGATGGCATGTGTTCCTTTCTTCGACCACCATTTTGTTAGGCGTAAAAACATGGCGTTGTAGATTCCCTTGCCGACCTAGTTGTTGAACTATAAAGTAAAGTGATTCCTAAACACTGACGCCGTTTTAGGCGTAAAGCGAATAGTGTTCCTGCCGAACTTTGTTGTTAGGCGTAAATCAAGATGATTCCTCGCTTCTAACCTAGTTGTTATACACAGTAAAGATGAGATGATGATGTATTCCTTTCTTATGACCCTAGTTGTTAGGCGTAAATCAAGATGATTCCTTGCCACGACCTCATTGTTAGACATAAAGCAAGATGTAGTGACGATGAGCTACCAGCTTAGCCATTGTGACATTGAGCGATGTAATGCTTGTGATGTACCAACCTAGTCTTTGTGATGAGGTATCATTTCGCGATACATTTTGATCACGGAGATGATGGCATTCTTAGGAATGATGATCATGATGAAAACTTGATGACTTCATTAAATATGCTAATGTTTCCAAAGATATTGTGATATTGTCCTCCTGATGCCAACGATGTCTGAGACCTCTAACGTCTTTGTTGAAAGACCCTTCTTGATGAGGGTGTTGAAATAATGTAACTGTCAAGAGTATTCTTCTTATTATTGTTATTTATTTTATTATTAGGATTAATCCCCCATTGTGGATTAATCATATCGATAATTATATTAGGATAAATCCTATTTACTACTTAGTTAGTCATGAGAAGAATAATAAATGAGGCAAGTAAACTAGCAGTTGTGTGAGACCCGAAATTAAGTAAAGGTGGGTTTACACACCCAAATTAAGAAGTTTAATGCCGGTGAAACCCTTTCCTGCGGTGCAGTCTTGTATATCTGAGGAGGCTAAGCGCCTCCTTTATCACACAACTCACTTGCTCATTCTCTTATGAGGGGCAAGATACAATTACGATTGGAGAGAGGGAGAAGGTGGCACATCTCTTGGAGAGGACTATACGTATTAGTTTGAGTTATCTTGAACAACGTATTACGAATTTATGATAAGGAAGTTTTGTTGGGTTTCTTCCTCTAGAGGTTGTCCGGGATAAATGCTATGTCTCTTGTAGAGTATATGTACTTTCGGTGATCTTGTTCTTATGATGCTCTCATCTGTAAGAAATGCAAAGAACTATAATAATGGCATAACATTAGCAGGTTCATGTCCCATGCATGAAACTATAAATGCCGAGAAACCTCGAAAAATCCAAAGAGCGATAAATACTTGGTAAGATATGCATATCTAAAGAGAAAGGAATGCCTATCTAAAAATTTTCAGACAATATTGAGTTATCTCTTGAACACTGTATTAGCAATTTATGATAAGGAAGTTTTTGTTGGGTTTTCTTCCCCTAGAGGGTTTCCCAGGATAAATGCTATGTCTCTTGTGAATGTGTATTTCTCAGTGATCTTGTTCTTATGATGCTCTCATCTAATGAAATGCAAAGAACTATAATAATGGCATAAACATTAACAGTTCATGTCCCATGCATGAAACTATAAATATCGAAACCTCGAAAAATCCAAAGAACGTAAATCTTGGTAAGACCATATCTAAAGAGGAAAGGAATGCCTATCTAAAAATTTTCAGACAATATCAATATGTCTTCACATGGTCCTACCGAGATATGAAAACTTATGATATCCGTATCATTCAACACACTATCCCGTTAAAGCCTGAAGTTAAACCCTTTCAACAAAAGCTCTGAAAGTATCACCCTTCCTTGGGGCCTCTCACGTGTCAGGAGTTAAAGAAATTGTTAGATGCCTTTTGGGTTAATCAATGTAGGAGAGACCTTCCAGAGGGCCATGGATGTATCATTTCGGGGACTAGTCAAAAAGTGTGTGGTAGTTTACTTGGACGACGTGACTGTGTATTCAAAGAACAATGAAGATCACATCCAACACTTAACCCAGATTTTCGAAAGGTGTAGGAAATATGGTATATCCTTAAACCCTAAGAAAACTATTTCTGGTGTCGAGGAAGGTAAGTTGCTAGGCAATATTATATCTCAAGTAGGTAGTCACATAGACCCATAAAGGATTAAGGCTATAGCTCAACTTCCATTACCTCACAACAAAAAATCTATGCAATCATTCTTCAGGAAAATCAACTTTGTGAGGAAATTCACCCCCAATTTCGCAGAAACTATCAAACCCCTACAAAAGATGATTTGAAAGGATGTTTAGTTTAAGTGGGATGATGAACGGAAGGAGGCTTTCAACAATATTAAAACTAAAATCTCTCAAGCCCCAATGCTGTGAAGTCTCGACTTCAACAAATATTTCTTCCTCTATACTTTCTCTTTCGACCAATCATTAGCTGCAGTGTTAACTCAGAAGGATGATGACAATAGCGAGGCCCCAATGTCGTTCATGAGCACTAACCTCCAAGGAGCCAAACTAAATTATCCTGCTATAGATAAACATGCTTATGCGGTTTATAAGGCAGTAAAACATTTCAGATCTTACATCCTCAAGAACCATACCATATTAATCGTACCTCACTCCACAGTCAGATCCCTATTTACTCAACATGAGAAGGGGGAAAGAAGAGGGAACTGGATGGTAGTAGTCCAAGAATTTGATCTAGATATAAAACCTGCTAAACTAGCTAAGGGATAAGGATTATGCAAATTGATAGCTGAGGCTCAAGACCAAGTAAATGAATACTTCGGATGGGAGAATGAAATGGAATTATGGTGTGGTGAAGCTTCATACATTTCCCCAGGGCAAGAGTCTTGGTATGAGAAATTGACTTATCTCTTGCATCATGGGACTTGTCCAAAAAATATCAACCCTAGGGAAAGGAGAGCTCTTAGGTTAAAATCCGCACAATATCGCCTCATAAATTCAGTACTCTTCCGGATTAATTATGATGGGGTACTTTTAAGATATCTCGAACGAGAATATGCAGATAAAGTTCTGAAGGAAATCCATGATGGCCCTGCCAGTGGACATTTTGCAGGAGACACCACCACTCATAATATACTGAGAGCTGGCTATTATTGGCCTACCCTGTTCAAGGATGCTCACACATATGCTAGAAATTGTAAAAATTTTCAAATAAGCACTGGGAGGGAGAAGAGAGTAGCGGTCCCACTCCAACCGATGATCGTTTCTAGGCCTTTTGAGCAATGGGGGTTAGATATCATAAGAGAGATTACACCAAGCTCTTCAAAATAACACAAGTACATACTTACTGCCACTGATTATTTCATGAAATGGGTAGAGGCCATCCCTCTTACTCATGTAAACGAGAAGGTGGTAATCCAATTCATAGAACAACAACTAATTACAAGGTTCAATATCCCTTCTATTCTTGTTTTTGATAATTCATCTTATTTTTCTTCCACCTTATTAACATTTTTTTCCCTAGACAAAGGAATCATAATTATATACTTTGAAAATTATTAGCCACAAGGAAATGAAGCGGAAGAATCAACTAATAATAACCTAGTAAGGATATTGAAGAAAACGGTTGCAGACAACCAGAGGAATTGGCATAATCTACTCCATAGCGCTTTATGGGAAGATAGAGTTACACCCAAGGAATCTATAGGGAATTCCCTATACTTTATAGTATACGGGCATGAATCCATTCTCCCAAACGAGTTATATCTCCCATCTCTTCAAATTTCTTAGGAGTCCAGGGAGAAACCCTCATCAACCTTACAACAAAGAATTGGCACCCTGCTCATGTTAGAATAAGAAAGCGAGAAAGCTAAATCAAAATTCATAGCCCACCAGCAGATAGTTAAAAGATGGTTTGATAAGCATAAGGCTAAAGAGAAGAATTTTGAAGTAGGAGACCTAGTCCTGAAGTGGGACAGAGCAAATGAGCCTAAAGGCAAACACTCTAAGTTTCATAATCTATGGCTCAGACCTTTCCAGGTGGCCGAGAAGATTGGGGAAGAAACTTATCGGTTACAAAATCTAAGGGGGGAACCTGACACCCTCCCAGTGAATGGCCAAGCCCTAAAACAATACTTCCATTATATATATATATATATATATAGATATTATGTTTTGCGTGCGTATTTTCATGATTTTGTTTTTAGCTAGGTCGATTGCGAAAATAATTTTTGTTTTCTTTTTGTTGTTTGGACTTATGTGCTTTTGAAGATTGTGTTGAAGCAAGACAATTGTTGGCCTCAAATCATGTGACATAGTGAACTCTCTTCCTAACTCGTCACTTGCATACAAACACAAGAGACACTAAAGAACCTGCGGTTGTTTCAAAGGATTCTCTATCTAACCTACGTAAATAAACAACTTTGGGGAAATGCGGAAGTGTCTGCTTGGTGGTTGGGTAAGACCTTAAGGGAAAGAAGGAAAGTTGGAAAGGACTACATGCACCTTAGAGACAAAACTAGTGAGTTTCATCTTAATCACCTCATACTTTTGCAAATAATAGACATCCTCCTCTCCCGCTCGCTCAGGGCATTCTTCCAAAGTAAAAGTCAAAAATATCAATGAGCGCACAACAGGAGAGGGTATGCAGATATCTCCTCCAGGGCTATGGACACTCTCTGGCAGTGGAGCAAGGTCTGTGATGTCGGGGTGACTTCGCCGAGGCTATGTACACTCGCTGGCAGCGGAGCAACACCATAGAAAATAAATGAAGGTAACTAAAGGGCCTAGTTCCAGTGTATGATCTACTAGATTCTTGTCAAAATAGGGCATGAGTCAGGGTTACAGGAAAAGAAAGAGGAATAAAGGTTGAAAACCCCATAGGAATACCCAGAGGCATCAACCAGAGAATTTCAAATGAAAAGGTAAAAGAGGCTCTGATTTAAAACCAATTAATTTGTTCACTAGCTTTTTGCATCAACCAAGCCTGAAGGAGGAACAAACATTCTGCTTTATCCTAGTAAGTCGCCATTTGTTGAGCACTCAACACACCCTAAAAATCCTATGTCAAATTTTAATTTTTGGGTACCACTTGAACTTTTTCACAATCTAATTCGACTTCATTATGAAAATTATTGCCTTTTCTTATCATCTTGACTCTCATTAAGTCTTTCAAAGTTTTCTTGAATCTATGAAAACTAATGACTTAAAAGGCCTAACCTTTAAATAAAGAATCAAAAACCAAGACATTTCACCCAATGTGCCCAAATTCGACATCGGAAGGGTTTAAAAGATGAAGGAAAATCACTTGAAAAACTGCAGTCCCTGAGAGTCGATCTTCATCAACATCGGAAAAAGGAAGTTTTCTTTCGCGACAAGCATCTCCCAAGGATATCGCTGACAAATGATCCCCTTTGGTTTTGGTAAAAGGAAAAAAAAGTAAACATTAATGAAGAAAGAAATGATATCGCCAATGGTCGATACCTGACACACTTAGCAAAATAGGAGAAGACCAAATCGCGATGAACATTCAGACCCCGCTAAATTTTTTCTCCGATCGCCGACTTCCGAAATGTTTCAGCATCGGGAGTTTTGAGGATGCTATCCAAATGAAAATACGTGATAGGTTCACCATCATTCACTGATCCCCGACATAATTTTGTCATCGACGATCCTAGGCTTAGCTTAGAACGCATAACTCAACTAAAGTCCCGAGTCCGACCAATACCCGTGAACTAAGTCACCAGTCTTCAATGTCCCATGTCCTGAGCCAATTGTTCCATGTCATCACTGTACGATGAAGTCAATCGACGTCAGATGTTTTTTGCATAAAGGTTATCAATGAAAATACCCATAACACATTCCCAATCCCCAGTCCACCCACTAGGAAAACGACACGATGGGACGTTTTAGCGCTAGATACATTGCGATTCAGAGCATTTAAGGGAATAATTAATTCCAAATCTCGCATTATTTGCTAATTCGTGCACGAATCAAAAGGACCGTTTGAATTTACCGAAAGAACACATCACCCTCTATGCCTCCACCGTCGACCCATGATGAATTAAATTGCAGAGATTTGACGATAGATTTGTTTGAGTTTCACTCATCACCGGAATTAATTGGTTGATATGACTGGTAAGTTCTTCTTTGTTAAATCCTCTTGAGTCATTGTAAACATGATCATTTTGTGCGCAAAGGAGTTTCAGAGAATCCATAGGAGCGAGACGAGCAATTCACAAGCTTTTGAGCCCCCCTTGAGTATCAAACTACAAAGTTTAGCAAGCATTACAGGTATGTACCAGTCTGGATTTTCTATGTTTTCAATTCATATATACATCAATATCCAATATCGCTTATTGCACATGTCCTAAAGGATTTTATTTTTATTTGCAGGAACAATGCATCCAAGAAAGACAAACACTAGGAAATCGTCGAGAGAACCTAAGCTAAAGGAACCAGAGGTGGGAGAAGGCTCGTCCCCAGGGCCAGCAAAACAATTAGAATTTTCTCCAAGGTCGGAACCAGTCATCAGAACATCCACCAAGAAGATTTTCACTCAACCTATGGCCTTTTGAGACACAGAGGAAAACACAAGGGGCAAGGAAGTACTCCCACACTGGGGATACCTCTTCAAGAAGATCAACTGGGAAGAATTCCCGAAATATATCCCACACAATGACCCTGACATGAGGAAGCTCGACGATGAAGTTTTTCCAAATATTCGACTGTCGTACCTGTACATGGTAGCAAGTAGAACCTCGATGTTTCCCTGTATAGAAATGCTGCAATGGCTCATCAACCACGCAGACACATAGAAGTGCCTGATCAACAACGACAATGGCGAGTGTGACCGGGTTTTTCTTCCGGTAGAGGTGCATAATTATTACAAGCTCAGAGACCTGGAAGAGCGACTGGACATCGATTTCGTCGTAAACTTTTATGAGCACCATGACATTGGCTGGGTAATGGACTCATGGTGGAGAGAGGATAAAAATTACACCAATCGGACCTTCGGATGGTACCAAACGACCAACTTAATGGATTCGTATATCTATCTAACGACCCTCATCTACCAATTATATGGGGAGAAAGATTGTTCCAGGTTCTTAGAGGCTTGGATGCCTCTAGCTTACACTTTAGCCATTTTTGGGAGATGTTTTAACTAGGGTGCCATCATTTTGAAATAGTTGAGCATTTTCATTCAACAGGCTTAGATGCAGAAAGAAGGAGAGACTCCATCCTTCTACATGGATTCTTATTTATTGAACGTCATTTGCGCCAGAAATGTATTTGATGGAATGAAATTGAGATGGGATGTCTCAGAACTCCTAGTCCATGTATATTTCAGTGTCCTATGGGAAAACAGGTACAAAAAATCCAACTCCCTCATCTGTGATGGATTCATCACACACATTCATTTTATTCTTTTCAAGAAAGAGTGTCCAAGACTATCGGTTGCGGCCAAAAAGATGATATCAAAGGTTGGCCACTGGTATCTGGATGAGTGCGATACCTATATCAGGGTTTTCGGGGCCACTAGAGAACCTCACCATTTACCCGTGCATGTTCCTGATCGACTAGTGGTAGGGGAAATATGCTACCAGACTATCCTTCAAGGTTACAACACTTACCTGGTGAAAGACAAGAAACAAGCATTTATAACTTATGGATTCCATATAGGTTTCTACCTGGTAAAAGACACCACCCAAGCTAAGCAAGAAGGACTGAGTCAATTCGAGTTCTGATTCCAGAATGGCCATTTTTGCAAACATGACCCAAAAGGTCTAGTCCTGAAACATGCATCGCAAGTGTCATCCTTCTGGCCATACACCCATGAAAAATTTGAAGATGAGGTCTTCACCGAAAATTCCCAAGACTGGGAGGAGGTGGTGGAAAGGATGGCTGACCCTAGAATGACCAAGTTCATTCTGATAAAGATATATGACGATGATGAAGGCCCAGAGGTATCTCTTGGGACCCCTATACATGTCAAAGAATAAAAGGGATCGGAGAAGACATTTTCTTCTGTTCCCGATGCCCAAATTCAAGAGGTCCCACTAAGAGAAAAAGAAACCAAGAGTGTCTTATTCCGTCTCATGAATGGATGCAGTAACGAGTAAGAGATATTAAATCTATTGATAAGTTATCTGATACAATGTTTTACAGTTCTTTCTTTAATGATGAAAATGAATCTTTGTGTTATTATGTGATTGATGATTAGAGTTGAGTGAATTATTTTACTTACCGTTGTTTATCACATGCATGTTTTCTTCTGATAATTTGTATCTCATTCAGTAATCAAAATATTCACGTGGTTAACGTATTAGTACTATGCCTGTGATATACAATCATTGTGTTCATGCTAGGGTGTAAGAGTTATCCCAAGACCAACCTCTTCTCCAATAGTTAAAGTTTGTTCCCATTTGTTGCCTGGTTGGTTTATACCGGTTTTCATCTTATACCAGTCACACCTAAGAGAAAATACAAAAAGAGAGAACGTCTGAACTAAAGGAGAGGCCTTCACAATAAAACATAAAGCTGATCGATTAATTGATCAGATCACAAGATTTGGAGAACCATTCCACTATTAAATGCTGCAGAGTCTAATAGGGCCTTGGTGGCAGGTTTGGTTCGTGTTGTTGAGTTAAAGGGGTTTAGTACCCATCAACACCTCCCTCCTAAGATTTTGTCTACTTGGGAGGAGTTATTATATTGGTTCAAATATACTTATGGGCAATCCAAAATCCCATCTAATCAGTTACATGAGTACAATAATATCACTTATAAGGATGGTGGAACTGTCAAGTCCTTCAACTTGCGTTTCACCAAATTGTACAACCAAATCCCTGAACTCATTCACCCTCAGAACCAATCCACTTTCATGCATTATTATAATGCATTACCTTCCCCCTACCATCATATGCTTGAGGAAAAGGACATTGATAACCTTGGTTCCACTCTGCATACTTGTTTAGAGTATGAAGAACATCTAGAAAGAACAGGTCTTCTTGTGGGAGACTCAGTTAAAGAAACATACATGTCCTCCCTCTTATAGCTTGTACATGACATGAATAATCGAATGATAGCGTATGAATGGAAAGGAAATGCCCCCTCTCTTACCCCTGGAGCTTCATCTTCTTCTGCAACGCCCTTTAGAAATCCAAATGAAAACCATTTTCATCCTAAAGCTATTATGCCTCGTAGTTGGTGTAAATTTTGCGAAGAACACCATGAGGAAAGTAAATGTGAGGTAAAGAAGAGTGCCATAGATAAAATATTTGGTAAGAGACTTGAAGCTACCATTATTTTCCTAGAATTTGTAGATCCAGAGGATGTCATGATCATAAACACTAGGAATAAATCCTATGCTCCAAAAGGAAAATATGATCCTCCTCGCACTTCTTCCAACCCAATCTCATCTTCACCAACTGCTATTGTTCAGGTTCCTAAGGATCCTAACGGTCAAGGAACTACCTCGCCTCTTCCCTCTTCCAAATACAACATTATAAATCAATTGGACAACATCAAAGAAAATGCTACCCTCCTGGACATGGTTCTTGTCTCTGAGCAACAGAAGCATCTGAAAAATTTCATGGAAGAAAAAGATTCCATTATATCCAACCTCTTTGAAGAGGTATATGAAGATGATTCGTTTGTAAATAAAGTAGGTGTACATAAATTTAGACACCCTATAAAAAACCCCCCGTTTTATATTTCTGTAAAGATTATGGATAAGATTTCTCATTGTTGTCATTGACGACGGTTCGAGCCCAAGTGTAATGTCGAAAATTATTATGGAAGAGATAGGCTTGTCTTTTACAAATGGAAATTCCAGGAGCATGCTCTCTTATAATAGTTTACAACAAACGACCATAGGTGAAATCAAGGACGTGACCTTGGTTTTGTGCGCGCACCCTAAAATAAGGACAACCCTTAATATTTAGGTAATAGATATGCCAGTGAGTAATTACTTAATCATCTTAGGAAGATATTGGCAAGCTTTGATAGGTGGATACCTCTCACTTGACGGGAAACACTTATTCATTCCTCATAATGGTAAAACAATCATAGTCCTAAGAGAGGGGATAATTTCACCTTACATAGAAAGCGTCCCACAACCTAATGTGAATTATGTCGACGAGGACCTAGGAGTGTATTCCATCTTTGCAGACGAGGAAAACACTACCTTGGAACAAATCGATACAGAGGATGGGATGTGGCATATGCACTTTGATGGTTCATGCTCCAACAAAGGAAACATAGCTGTTATTATCTTGTAGTCTCCCGTGGGTAAGATTCATAACTTTTCCTATAGGTTAGAGTTTGCTTGTACAAACAATGTCACTGAATTTGAAGCATTACTGCTAGGCATTGAAAATTCCTATAATCTGGGTTGTGGTCACCTTACAGTTTTTGGGGATTCCAAACTTGTTGTAAACCTTGTACGTAAGATATAATCTCCTAGAAACAAGTTAATGAAAYGTTACACCCAAACTGTTTGGGCACTTATCTCGAACTTACTATCTTTCAACATCACTCATGTTAAAAGGGAATTGAACTCAATGACTAACATGTTAGCTTTTTTTGCATCCTCTCCTACTCGACAACTTTTTCCACAAAGACCTGATTGTACTTTTCAATCTCTGTATCATCCACACATCCATGACAACATAGAGTCATGACATGTCTTCCCTAGTGATGAGAGAATCTGTGCTTTCATTCAAAATGAACCTTATAAGCCTAAGGAAATTATATCGATGGAAGATAACAAAATTACTAAAGGCTTGAATCTAGAAAGTTCATTTTCATCGAGTGATGTAGGCAACAAAGAAAAGAATAAAGAAGAGGAGTCTACAAGGAAAGTGGATGAAACCATTTCCTTGAACATTGGAACACTCGAGTCTCCAAAAAATGTTAAAATAGGTGCCCAATGTTCTGATGAAGAAAAATTGAAGTTCGCTAAGCTGCTTGGTGAATTTCAAGATGTTTTTCCTTGGTATTATGAGGATCTTCGTGGTTTTGATCCTGATATTATACAACATGTCATTCCTATCAAGGAGGGCATAAAACCAGTTAGGCAAAAGCAAAGACCCATTAACCCTGCACTGGAAGCAACTATTCAAAAGGAGTTGGAAAAACTCTTGAAGGCTGGGATCATTTTCCTGGTTAAGTATTTTGAGTGGGTTTCCAATTTGGTTCTCGTCGGAAAACAACTGGTTAGATCAGATTATGCGTATATTTTCATGCATTGAATAGGGATAGTATAAAAGATCACTTTCCTCTCCCTAATATGGAAATGATTTTTCCACAAGTTGCAGGGTCACAAATGGTGTCCTTACTTGACGGTTTTTCTGGTTACAATCAAATCAAGGTAAAAAGGACAGATAAATATAAAACCACTTTTATTACTTGTTGGGGAACTTTTGCTTATGAACGTATGCCTTTTGGATTATCTAATACAGGTGCCACTTTTCAAATATCTATGCAAATATCTTTGCACGATTTGATTGGTAAAAGTATTTAGATTTATCTTGATGACTTAACTGTGTATTCTAAAAATCGATCAGATCATTTCCGTCATCTTAAAAGAGCTCTTATGCGATGCAGGAAATTTGGAATTTCTCTAAATCCTTCTAATTCTATATTTGATGTTACCAAGGGAAAGCTCCTTTGACACATTGTCTCTGATTCAAGAATAAGCATTGATCCTGAAAGGATTGCTGCTATCCTAAATCTGCCTGCTCCCACTTCCAAGAAGGAGGTTCAATATTTTATGGGTGTTATTAACTTTTTCCATAGGTTTGTTCCTGATTTTTCGGTAATGGTCAAGCCAATTCATAATCT
>SNQJ01S0005779.1:526753-559575 GCA_010110895.2 Picea sitchensis
TTGGTCCAACTGTACGCCAATCAACCTGCCACGTGTCGTCACCCAAGGCTGCCATGTGTCATCTTCTGGAACTGCCATGTCACCTGTACGGACCGTACTATATGTACAGTCAGCATGCCACGTGGACTGTACGGACTGTACAATCATCCATTTTTTTACCTGTTTGGCTTTTCGGATAGAACGCGATATCTTGCTCATACGGAGCCCGTTTGACGAAGTAAATATACAGCCAGAATCAGGAAGACGAGACAGATGCAATGGAACTGGTTTCGTCGTATTCTGAGCACTTTCATTTTTGAGCATTTTTAAGCCCTGTTAGGCCTCTGGATCCGATTTCGGATCACTCATACAATGTGATGAACGAGGTAATTAAAAACCAGTGGCTTACATGAGTCAAAGCTTGTCTGATGATGAGTTTAAATACTCTTTTATTGAAAAACATTCTTTCTCTCTTGTTAAAGTTGTTGAAAATTTTCTCCACTTCATCTTAGGTAAGCACACGTTGGTAAAAGTCCCTTTATCCGCTGTCAAGTTTTTTCTCTCACAGACGTATCTTTTAGGGAAGCTTGAAAATTGTCTTTCCAAGATCCAAGAGCATGATGTAAATATCGTGACTTCTAACACCATGAAGGGACGTGACTTATCCCTTCACTCAACTCAACTTGCTAAAAATAGTGAAGAAATCGATGAACAAGATAGCTCTCTATCATCATTGTTTTACATTGACAATCAAATCCTTCATGTGTCTGAACATCCTTGGTATAAAGATATGGTTTATTAATTTCAAAATCAAATATGTCCAGATAAAACCATCAAAGAAGAAGGCTCTGTCTTGAATCTGCTAGATACATCATTATAGGAGACTTCTTGTTTAGAAGATCTGTTGATGGTATGTTGCTTTGTTGTCTAGACAATGAGGAAACACATAAATTGTTGCAAGATACTCAGGGTTCTTTAAATTCTGTTATTCATGTAGGAGGTCGCTTTTTTGCTAAAACCACTGCTTTTAAGATTATCAGGAAAGGGTATTATTGGCCTTCAATCTTTAGCGATTCTTATAGTTTTTCAAGATCTCGTGACAAGTGCCAAAATTTTGCTGGGAAAGAACGTCTTTCTGCTATGCCTTTACAACCTTCCCTCCCTGAATTTCCTTTCTCAAAATGGGGTTTGGAATTTATTGGTCCTATTAATCATCCGTCTTCAGCATGACAAGTCTTTTTCTTGACAACCACAAACTATTTTACAAAATGGACTGAATTTGTTCTGCTTAAGCCTTCATAGGATGAGCAGGTGATTTCTTTCCTTGAAAATAATATTTTTTCCAGATTTGGTCTTCCTTTGGAAATTATTATAGACAATGGTCCCGATTTTATTTCTGCTAAGCTGACCCAATTTTTAGCTAAGTTGGGGTTTAAACATTTTACCTCATCAACTTATTATCCCCAAGGTAATGGGCACGCCGAGTCTACCAATACGAATCTGGTAAGGATTATCAAGAGGCTCATTGAAGATAAGCCTCGTCAATGGCACACACTCCTCACTTACACCCTTTGGCAAGATCACACTACCACCAAGGTGAGCACTGGTTTTGCCCCTTGCCATCTTGTTTATGGTAAAGAATCCATTCTTCCTACTGATCCAGAACTTTCCTCCTTAAGGTTAATGCTACCGGTTGAAGAATTGAATTCTTCTAATGTTTCTGAAAGAATGAATGCACTTTTGGCTTTAGAGGAGCAAAGGACGTTTTCCTTGGATAATATAAAGAGAAGACACCAGACTGTTAAAAAATATTTCAACAAGAGTGTCAAAGATGTCAAATTTAAAGTCAATGAGAAGGTATAGTGGTGGGATTCAACTCATGCTAATGAAATTCAAAGTTTCAAAAATTATGGTTGCGTCCTTTTAAGATCGTTTTTGTCCTGGGCGCAAATTCTTACATTCTAAAGGACTTACGAGAGCGATTGTTTTCCTATAGCACTAATAATTCCCACTTTAAAAATTATGTGGAACCAAATTGAAAAATTGAACATTGTTTGGAATGTTTTCTGTATTATAGTAGTTTTCATTTTGGTTTTGATATTCCTATCTTTACATTTTTATCATTTGATTTTTTGCTTATTTCAATTCTGTTGTTTCATTTCTGCTATGAAATTTCTTGTTTTTTTTGTTCTTTTGATTTAATTTCTTGTCTAAATAAAATGTTGGATCAGTTTTTCCACAACGACGCTTCTGCAAATTATTGTTAATCAATAACAATCGACTTACACAATTGTCATGATGTTTCCCCTTGAAAGCATCGTTGAATTTGTTATCTGCTTCCACTGATGTTTTATAAGATAGTTGGTTTTATCCCACTTCTTCTTTCCTATTCTTCATCCATTTCAAGATTCAAAAGAGCAAGTTCATAAAATTATTCTACTTGAAGTCAAGAACAATTTTTAGTTGAATGATTATGCTTATAGGGATAAACCCCCTCGTACTTAACACTTTTCATGAGTTATTCCCAAATTCCCGGTCATTTTCCCCTTAAATCCGCTCACTTCCCCCTGTTTCATAATCATTCTGATTTATATCTTCTTGATCTGATGTTGGTTTACAAATCTAGACATTCTGAGTTGTTAATCTGTTTGAAACATATTTCCCTGTGGAGTCGCTAGTTTGTTGACGATTAAAATCGTAACGATGAAATCCGCCCACAAAGTATTGCTAAAGCGTTATTATTTAAATATTCTAATAATATAATACTAGTAGGTGGGAACCTCTTGTAGACTAGTGGTGCAAGGATAGACATATTACACATGATTAACTGTTGTTTTGATGCTGCCTACACAGTCCTACATTTTTTATGATGCAGTCTTGGGTTCATTTGGTGTGATGTTAAGTGGATAATGCATTATTGTGGAATGTTTCTGGTAACCACTTGCGACATTGAATAGGTTCTATGGGTATGAGGAGCATGTTGTTTATAGTTGCTATGTTATAACCTTGTTTCTAATTCTTATATTGATTACTTAGCCACATATATGCAAGGAATAAATTAATGATAGCGTGATCAAAACAAAGGGAAATTATGGAAAGGTTCTATATTTCAAACAAAAGGGAAGAAACTATGTATTTGAGCTATAATAAAACACTATATGCAAATTTCGAATGGAAAATTTAATGGATACTAGTGTTAGTCCTAGTTGTTATGAGATTTGTTTGGTTAATGGACTATGGAAACTTTATTAAAATTGAATGGAGGCGCATATAGTAATATTGATATGGATTATTGTGTGGAGTTATGGAAAGGGTTGACGTATGAAATAGCTCAGGTTGCACACTATCTAATAGATATCATCTAAGATCTCACGATGGTTTGGCATTGATTATGGATTAATTATATGGGTTGATTATTGGTGAATGTTATGCTTATTGGGTTGTATCGTACTTTGAATTTAATGGGGCCAGGTGATGGAAGTGACATGCATCTACTGCACATCACTCCAAACCTTCCCTATCACCCGTCTCCCTAGCTTTGTTCCATTGTTGCAATTTCGCTCTGTTGGTTGTGAAGCTCCAAATTTTTAGGTTTTTGGAAGGGAAATCTCGACCAACTCGCCATTTAAGCATTTTTCCCAGATGTATGATTATTTTCTCTCCGTCCATGATGTATTATTTGTTATATGAACCAAATGATGACTCAATGATGCTTGGATTCTGTGTGTTTTTGAGATTTTTGATTGTGTGTAAATGTGGTGTTATAGGTCTCTGTGATGACTGTAAAATGTTAGAAATTGCAAGCAAATGAATGGGTATTATTAAGTTGCGCATTGGTTGGTTGCTCGGTCAGTGTAGTTTTTATGATGAGTCTCTGTGGAATAATAAGTAACAGTGGTGCAATAAGGCTCTGGGTTGATGTTTGAGGGTTTTTGTTCTGATTATCACTGTTTGTTAACTTGTTTCCCTCCTAGTTGTTATGGTAGCCCTTACCCAGTTGTAGAGAAACTTCCAACAGTTGGTGTGCTCTTGCTTCAAACCTCGAGTCGTGGTTGATGGACCGTTATTACTTTCTTTTCAATGAAGTGTCCCAAGATCCAGTCTTGGTTGACCCCGAACATTAATACAGACCTGTGTGGCTATTGGATTGATACAACTTGTATGTTGGTGTTTTGTCAAAAGGATGGGTGTGTCCTCACTATTTTTGTTTTCAAGTTGTTCAACTCTTCAGGCGTTGGAAATAAATTTGATATATTTGGGTTTTTTGAATAACTTCCATTGTTAAGTTAACCCTCATCCCTTCTCTGCAAGTATTAGAGGCACCTACATGCACTGGGTTATTTTACTCTTGTTGTCTCTGCTCTCCTCGGGTGTTAACTATTGGTTATGTTTCCGTGACTTGGAGTAAGCAAGGACTTTATGGTTCACTGCTGTGTCTTTTAAAATATATATTTTGGCCTGTGTTATATAGAAGTCTCGGAAGACCATCAACTCTCTGTGTTTTTGTTTAAAAATATAAACATTCTCTTGTTTCCTCCCTGCGTTTTATTTCGATAGAGCCCGATTTGGACTCTGTCTTGTCTCTACTCTCCTTGAGTACCTTCTAGGGTTGTCAAGTATTGGTTATCATTTAAATGGTTATGAATGTATTGGAAGATGCATGCTCTCTCATCGAGTCTCTGTCTAGTCCTTATATGATAAAATTGTTTGAACAAATAAGAATGAAAATGATCGGGGACTGTCTTCCTATTCGTTATGGTTTCACTTACTGTTTTTTATCCAATGTGGCCTTGATTGCATAAGAAGACACCTGTGTGAATTTTACTAAGCCAGATTAGGGTTATGGCAAGTTAAAAAATGATTCCTGTGTATAAATTGAGTTATGTTCTCTCATTATGATCGATTATATTGGAATCATTGTGCATACTATCAATTATTAAAAAAATAAGTTATACCCATAGAGATCAGGCTCAGGGTTTATGTTGGGCTGACTGTTGTTGTTTCAAGATTTTGTAGATTGATTGATTGAAGTCTTGTGTATTATCGGGCATGATTTTAAGTCTGTCCACGTTTTGAAAAGATACCTTTGTATTTTTAAATTGGGCCCAATTATTGATTGGTGAAAAATGACCGTTGATTACTTATCGTGGTGCAATATTGATTATCAGGGATAGATGTCGAGCATATTGCTATGAATGTTTTGATTATTTTTAGAAAAAAAAAGAAGGGATCAACATTATAATAAACAATATTTTTGAATGGGAAATGTTTTTATAAGTTATAATTGCACAGACTGTTATAAATTAAGGTTCTGGAAAATTTAATTGTTGAAACAACAAGCAGTTTTGTATACAATTGAGGAACTATGAATGTTGGTTTTGGAAGTGGATGCTTTTTGGATTAATTTTGAACATAGTTATGATTGTATTATTTATTTAATTTTTTTTATGAAAAATATCCATCAAATTCCTTGCCATTTTCTCAGTTTTCCACTCAATACAAATCCCCTCACAATCCCATATTCATTTTGCATGCCCTGTTCTTAAAAATAAATTAAAACTTTGTATTACAGTGATTAATAAATAACACAAAGATGGATCACAACTGATATGACTTGGTTATTGTTGCACAATCGATTGTTTAATGAATTGGTGAGTAATAATCATGTTCTTATTCCCTTTCATTTTCTCATTTTTTCGCTCAATACAACCCCCTCAGATATCCCAGAACCCTTATTCACCCCTGCTCATTGACAATTATTAAATGAATTTTATGGATTGGATTGCATGGGTCTGATGTGATTGCTGAGCCAAACATTTTTTCATATTAAAAGATGTCATCTATGGTTTGTTTAAGAAGCTAGTTGCTAATAAACACTGCATACAGGATGAGCTTCTTCAGTAGATGAAGCCATGGCCGAAATAATAGGGGTAGAGGGAATTGGAACAGAGGGTCTAGAAGGCCAATATTCTCAATACATTTTGATGCAGATCCTCAAGAGTTAAACCAACTCTTCCAATCTAGATTTTTCAATTGGCTTGGACAAGGGGTAGTCCAATCTAGACCATAGAGGCATCCCTTCCAACCCCATCAAGTCCCTGGTATCCATGTGTCCACTCATGTTTCATTGCAACCTAAAGTCCCTGATAATGACGTATGGCAGGAGATTGTTCACCCAGTAGTCTCCCAACATCATAGCTGGCCAAATTTGTCTCTACCTGCTCCTCCTCCACCTGTTAACCCAAATGTCCAGATCTCCCCTACACACTCACCTGCAAAGTCTTCCCACACAAGCAAATGAATCAAAACCAAATCCCACCATATGCATGACAATGGAAAAGCTGATGTTGCCCCCTCCTCCCCCTCAAGTGATTCAACCAAATCTATTTCATCTCGCATGCACTTGAGAGATGATTGTTCTCATGTCATCAATGAGATCAAGCCTAAAGGCTCCACACATCCTAAGGATAATTCAGGAAAATCAAAAGGAGATAGCAACAACAAAGGGAAAATTGCCTCCCAAAGTGGCAAATATAGTTTTTGAGTACATTTTATTATTATTTTATTAGGAACAATGGACTGCTGAAGTTTTTGGACAACATACTATTTTTGGATATTATGGATATTATATGTTTGGATATGATTTGAAATATCATTGATATTTAATTTTCAAATTATGAAAATGATTATGGGAGCCACAAGAAGGGATGTGTTTGATTTATTGTCTAGTTATATTTATTTTGTTAAAGAAATTAAAGGGAGTTACAAGGGGTCCCACCTACTAGTTTTTATTTATTGAGAGACCCTTATTATTATTATATCAATTCTTCCCCTAAACTAAAAGTTAGTTGAGTTTAAATTAACTTAACTAAAAGAGGTAGTTGAACTACTTCAACTAATTTGAGATGCATAAAAGAAAAAGGAGAAGGAAGAACAAAAAGGAGAATAGAAGGAGAAATCATACTAAGGTTTTCTCGAGTTTTATTGAGATAGTTCAATTTTCATTCATTATTCAATTCATTAAAATCCTATTTCTCTTTTATGACAGCAGGGTCCTATTGTAGACAACAAGATTCAAGGCTAAATTACATCATTTAGACACTTGTTTTTAGAGGTGTTGATCTATCTTTGATAGTATGTGTAGACTTGTTTGTTTATAAATTAAATTTCATGACTAATAAAGGATATTGTGCAGAGTCGAGTGGGCAACAATCCGTGGCAAGTTGATCCAGCTTTTAAAGTTTAGTTTTTTACTTCTTGTCAGAGTCCTTTTGTATGGTTTTCATCTGGGATATCTAAGTATGACTTTGGTCCAAACTCCCTCAGGGATTTTTGTAAAGAGAACGATTCTTTTGATTTCTTGGAATGAAATAAGCGATTTCTATTCTATCTCATCTGTGTTAATATGTGACTTGGGAATTTTGATTTTGTATTCACATTTATTCCACTTGTATGGACTTCCACAAGAAATCTCAAGGCCATTATTCCAACAATTATTCCATTATATCTTATTCCCACTATTTCATGAGTGATATATTCTTGGGGACATTTGGAGTAAATACAACAATGGATGGAAGGTGGTAATAGTATGTATCCCCAGGATATGTATATAACTTATAGCGTGCAACCCAAAGGAGGTTGTTGGCGTGTAGAGTGAATACCTGGAGTCCAACATTAATTCACCAACAAAACCCTAAGATACCAACCCTTTCGGCATCACCCACAAGAAGGTGAAGTCTCACCTGAGGTATCTATGGGGACTGTAGGAACCGGATTTTCGTAGTCATGAAGGGATGGGAGGAATTCATCATAACCATTATCCTTAACATTCATTCATTATATCTTATACCATGTGCGCATAAACATATAACATATGCATAATAAAAAAAGTAAATCATATGTACACAATACACAAAGAAAAACAAACACATCATACCATAACACATAGACACCATATTTAATGTGGTTCACCCAAGAAGGGCTACGTCCACAACGAATGGCTTATTATATTATTATTCAAAATCATCCCTTACAAAATATGCACACTGTGCTGATACATGATATATTAGTTATAACCCAAAATGGACTTGGCGTTCGCGCATACTGTGCACACTTAGCTCTTCTTACTTGCTCACATCTATCACACAAAACATGTTTTCTACCCAAAAAACATTACATATTTATACATTTACATTAGGGCTTATCCCGTTATCAATGGACCAAAATGAATAACGACTTCTAACTGGATTCCTTCCTTTATGTGCGTCGATCCTGAAAATGCGTTAACTTCTTTTCCCTCCTTTGTGCACGTTGCACATCTCTCAATACTAGTCCGAAAATGCCTATCCCAATAGGCCCCCAACACTCACATGTGGCTCGTCCTGAGCCACTTAGTTCTGCTGCTATGCTCCCTTTAGTGTTACAATGAGCTTCTCAAAAGTTTCCTTTGCATTTTCAATATTTTCTTTTGCTTGCACTTATTGTGCCAAAATTTTGTCTGTCGTCTGTGCAGTAATAGGATTCTTCAACTTCTCTACATTGTCCTGCATTGCTTGCTTCATTATACCCTACGATGTCACAAGTTCTTATGTCACTTTGAAGTCTTCCTTCTGTAGCAGCTCCAACTTCTGTGAAAGACTCTATTGTTCCATTTTGATTTGATTTATCTCTTCGTTCAATTTCCTATTCTCAATGATTGCAGTCATATGTTCTATTGGTGGCAGAGTGTTCATTGTATCTTTAATCTTTTGCGTACTCCTTAGTCTTTGTTCCAACATTTGTATCTCTGCATTCTCCAACAACTAAGTCCATACTCGTGTTCTTTATTCATACAAATTCACACATTCTTCATCCAAAATCTTAATGCTTTCCACTGTCGTCACAACTCTCTTCTTCCTTTTCTCTCTTTCTTTGGGTGGAGTACTTGGTGTTGTGCGCGCTTCCAAGTCAACTATCTTCACGCGGAAGCCTTGAATAGATTCACTAATCTTCATCACTTTCTCTTCCAATGGAGTATCTAGTTCTATTGCTATCTTTGGGAAGTTGTTGTATACTTCTTGCACTATATTTTTCAACCTTCCTTCTCTCCGTTCAACCTCATCCTACTCTTGCACTAGTTTGTTGTATTCTGCATATAATGCTTCTTTTTCCTCATTTACTTTAGCCAACTCCATTGTAGTCGAATCCAAGCGCAACTAAATTTTGTGTGTTACACTTGACTGCAACTTGTGTAACACGTTCATAGGCAACTTTGACAACACTAAGTGAATATGAATTAATGCATGTGCAAGATATTGAATCCCTATTGATGAAAACTCTAATGCCCCTGTTGATATCTTCATTACTCTGTGCTATGAGGATGCTAATGGTTGTGACTTTGTCATCTTGGATGTACTCTTAGTCTGTTCTTCCTCTCCTATTCTGACTGACGATACTCTTGTTGCCTTCAAAACTTGGTGTAGTTTCGCTACATGTGCCTGCAAAGTCATATGCATCTCCTCTTCTTTCTACGTGGATTGCAGACATGATTCTTCCGTTACTTCCTTCACTTGATCTATGATTTTATCTAAGTCATCCTCTGTCAAGGCTTGGATGGCTACTTCCTTGAAGGAATTCCTCTTCTTATGCTTGTGCACTGATCACTCCTTCAGATGTTCCTTCCTCTTGTCTCCCACGGGCGGTGGGATTTTCTTGTTCTCCTTGTTCTTCTTCTAGTTCTTGATCCTTTTCTAGTTCTTGTGTATCCTCCTTTGGTTGTGTCTCCCATTGTGTTGTTTTTTTCACTAGGGTTCTCCACTCTTCATCCTAGTCGTTTACAATCTGGCTAATGTCTTGCTCTGTCACCCTATAATGCATTGACAACCATTTTTGATCCAGATCCTTCTTTGCCTGAATATACATATGATGATTCCCTACCTTAAATCATGCAATATCCTTATAATATTCAATTATCTGTGGTTGAATGTGTGACATGTCTTCGATGCATTGTCGAATAATCTCCATATAGATGTAGAAGGTTATATTATTGTCCTACTGTCTGTTCTTATGCATGGTATTCCACAATGACACATATCTTGCTGCCAAGAATGGTTTCTACATTCCTTCGAGGATCTACATCTCTTCGAGCTCCCTCCAAGCAGTTAATGCTATAAAAATTAATAGCCACACATAATGAAACTTTGTTCCTTTCTCCTGTGCCTCCCCGTTGTCCATTAAAAATTGGTTCCTAAGAAATGTTGGCTTGTTCATCATCACTCATGCTGGGCATTTCTCCATTGTTGGTATGAATCTTACTGACACCTGGTCCTTGCAACATTTTCTCAGCAACTTACAAGCCATCACTTGTGTCGCAAATATTACTGTATCATCATTGATACTCGCAATGTCTAGTCCGCACACTCCTTTTCTATGAACAATGGTAGAGGGTCTTCCCCTGCTGATGACAATCATGTAATCCAAATAATCAAGTGTGTGTCAATCGACACTACTCCATCCAACCTTAAAAATCTCCAGGGATGAAACTCAACAATAATTTGATGCAAATTTGTATCTCTGTGCTCCTGCCAAAATGGGGTATCTCCAACATATTTAGTATTCATGTTTGTTGCAATCTTGTTTCCCATTCATTTGGCTCAACTATGATTACAAGTGATGGAGGGGTTCATTCCTGCACACAAATAATTTTGTGGCGCTAACTATGGAAACTTCTTTAAATATGCTAGGTAATGGTCTGGATACCGTAGGTTCCTTATTGCACCTAACATATCTCCCTCGACAGTGAACCCAGGTGGAATCACTGGTGTAACCATGTCATAATTCACCTCCTTTTGTAGTCTGACTTTTTTTGCTGTCAACTTTCTTGGTGGCACATACGCTATGGGAAAGTTGACTAGATCAAAGGCCTCAGGGGTTTCTTGTTGTACTGACACTACTTCTTGCTTCGTGTGTGGCTTATTTGTCCATGATGTAGAAGCTCCTACATTTGGTGGCACCATAGCTCTCTTTAGTTCGAATTTGTCTTCAATACACTTGACTCTCTCTTTCTTTAACATTGGCTCTCCTCTGGTTCTCTGTTCTCTCGAATGTGCATGCAAAAATAACCTTTTCTCGTCTCCCTTGCTCTTCTTTTATACCTTGTTTTCAACTGTTATCTTCCTCTTCACACCCAAACCTGCAGTCCCATCCAATTGTAGTCACATTCAATTCCTTCCATATTCTCCATCAAATTCAGATTATCTGATGGATCATGGTCTAGATTCACCATCCTGTCAATATCTTCGTTGTCACTTTTCATTTATGACTAAGGGTTCCCACCGTCTCTCCATGTTATTTGTTCTTTAATGCTTTACCCGTCTTCTCTGCAGGTCCTTATCCTGGTTCTTCACTTCTCCTTTCTGCACGTAGTTCAATTTTTCTTCCTTTCCACGACATTCTCTTATTGATATTTGACTCTTTGAAAAATTCTTGTCTTGAAATTTATTGCTTTTTCTTTTCCTCTATAATAAAATATAATACAAATACTATGGTACACATACTACACAATCAGACTAGTGCACATAAGCACAATTATCCCTATACAGTTTCAAACGATTACCATTTACCATTCCTTCCACAACTTCCCCATTCAATTTATCCAACTAAACAACACCTACTTATATCACAAATATTATCATATACATACCCAACCAATGCATTTGGAACTTTCCAGGGTGTTGCGAAAACTTGTTGTCATAAAGAAAAACTAAGTCTCCCATATGGAACATCTGGTATTTTATATGTCTGTCATGCCATGTCTTTGCATGCTCTTTCTGCACCTATTGATGAAATACTGCGACAAAATGGTCTTCCTCTAGTTCCACTAGCTTTGTAGTCTTTTTTCTACTACCCCAGAATATGTGAGTTCCGTCAATGTGGCAATGCACAAACTCGGCACAATGAACTCCATGGGAATAATTGCTTCCTATCCATATACTAATCAAAATGGTGTTTTTCCTGTCAGCTTCTTACATGTAGTCCGATATTCCCATAGTACTGCAGGAATCCTCAAATCCTAGTCATCTCGATTTACATTACATATCTTCGTCAACACATGCTCCAAAATATTATTAAATTCTTCAACTGTTCCATTTTCTTGAGGATGATAAGGTGTTCTCTTCTGGTGACGAATATGAAATTCCTCTGTCAAAGAAACAATTATTCTATTCAATAAATGTGTTCCTTAATGACTCATAAGGATTCTCGGACATCCAAATCTCGTAACAAAATTATCTAAAAGAAATTGCTCAACAGTCTATGCACTACAATATCTGACAGATTCTGCTTCAACCCATTGGGTCAAATAATATGTCATAGTGATTATATATCTTGCTCCCGACATTTTTTTTGGTGGGTTGATCGGTCCAACGAAATCAACTACCCATTTATAAAAAGTTTGCAATGTAACTTACGGTACTAATGGCATCTCGTCTCTTCTGGATGACTTTCCAACTCTCTGACAGACACCACAGGTCTGAAAGAAATCCTTAGAATCCTTATGAAGGGTCGGCCACCAAAGTCCTGTGCACAAAATCTTCTGAGCCATCTCTTTCCCTGCATAGTGGCCTCCTGCAACTCCATCATGTGCCTCTGATAATATCATAGGCATTTCATGCTCCAATACACATCGCTGAAGAATACTATCTGCGCCTAACTTATAAAAATTCCCTGTTATATGTTGATAATATATTTCCTTTACTATTAACTGCTTCTTCTGCACAATTGTAAATTTGGGTGAGGCTACTGTAAATCGGCGTAGTCACCAGTTTCTGCTTCAAGGTATCCAAACTTTGCTGACATTCCCTATTCCATTGAAACTTCAATTCCTTCTTCAACAATTTTTCCAGTGGGGCTATGATTTGTGTGTATCCCCTAATAAACTTTCTGTAGTACCATGTATGACCCAATGTTGCTCTCAATTGTCGCATTGAAGTAGGTGGTGGAAAATCAACAATAACAACAATCTTCGCAGGATCAACAAAAAGTCCTTGTTTACATACTATGTGACCCAACATGATTCCAAACAGTGCATAAAAAATGCACTTCTTTAATTTCAAGGAAATATGGAACTATCTACATCTGTCCAACATCAAGCGTAGAGTTTCAACATGGTATTTTATCAAACTGAACACTGTCCAATCATCCAAATAGACTTCTAAGAATTTATGAATGAATTCCTTAAACACTACTACAACCACTCGGGAGAATAATGCTCGTGCATTTTTCAACCCAAACGACATGACTATATACTGATAGCATCCCCATTCTGTCGCAAATGTTGTCTTATGCCTATTTTCCTACGTAATTTTAATCTGGTGATACCCAAATAATCCATCAGTAAATGAGTAAGCTTCATGTCCTCCTACACTTTCCAAAACTTTATCTGTAAATGGAGTAGGAAATGGATCATGTAAGCAAGCATCATTCAATTTATGCAGATCCACACACATTTTGATTCCACCTGTTTTCTTCTCTTGAATCACCATTGAACTGATCCACTCCGAATCTACGACAAGTTCAATAATCCCAGCTTCCAACATCCTATCTATTTCTTTTTTCACTTTCTACATATATATCAGGTTCAGTCGATACGATCTCTGCTTCACTAGCTTGGTATCTGGATTCAAAGGAATCTTAATCTCCCCCAACTGCCTATCAATCCCTTTCATTTATGAGAATGTAATCGAAAAAAGGTCCTGGTATTCATGCAGTAAATCAACAATCTTCTTGACAGTTTCTTCATTCCAGTAATCTCCAATGTTTGTGAACTCAGTATTATCGTTTGTACTAATATTCACTTTGCGCATTGTTAATGGCTTTTCATACTCGAAAGACTCAAGCTCAGGACCCTCTACTGCACTCTCTCCTTTGGTTTATAGTATTTTCAAATTCCTCGGGTCTTCATCCTCCTTGCCTTATCCAACAACATTATAGCATTCCAAAACCTCTTGAATAGTCACATAATATATGGGTGCACCACATAAGGCTTCTGGTATCTTCAAATATTTTGGTGTAAATATCTTGGTCTTGATAATTTGCAGAGTTGTGTCTACCAAAGGGAAATCATATTCAAAACATAAATTTACCTTAAATTTGTGAGTCAAGTCTTCCCAGTCTATTGTTCCTATGTGTACTTCCAGTTCTAAGTACTAGATCCTTGGGATCGTGTCCAGAGTGTGTACAAACAAGTGCGTCCATTCTTTCTTAGGTACTGAACTCCATGTCGCAGTGCATTGTGTAAGATGATCTATAGGACAACTCAGCCCTGTACACTTTTTCACAATATATTATGTTCCAAACGTAGCATGTAATATCCTTTTGCATTGCTGCCAATTCTCTATCCTATCCTTATGTGCAACCCACCATCTTGCACACGTCACTTTTAGCGCAATATTTAAACATAACAATCTCTATTGATATGATATCTACAATTCAAATTATTTTACAAAAATATCTATATCTGTTAGTCCATCATACTTTTGGGGATCACATACCTCAACTCCAATCCAACGCAATGCATGGGTAATACGAGCACATATTCTTGTGTATACCTCATGTAACCTTCGTTGCCAATGTTCCATGGCTTCTTTTGAATCCAACACACAAGAATTGATACTTCACCAAATGAGTTCACCTTTAGTAGTAGGATTGATATAGTCATCCATATGCATGTTCATACTGTAAATATTATTGGGTTCTTTTCCCTTTACTGGTTCCATATATTGCCTTCCTTTTATGGGATCCAATGGTGTAGTAACTCTTAAGTCTGCTACTTCAAAGATCATTTGTCTCTTTTTCAGATTAATAATAGTTTGGTTATCAAAATCCAAATCGAGTCCAAGAAAATATGGATAAGGTTTTTTACCATCTACTATCTTGATTACTTCAAAATATGCTATGATTTTCACTCTGTTGATGTTAACATTGACCCTTGTCAGTCTTCCAATTGCAACAATCTTATGCTAGTTTGCTAACCTCAATTGAATAGGTGACCAGATCAACTTAGGTTTTCCCATCATTTCCCATGTCTGATTCGGAATGACATTCACATAAGATCCTAGATCCAAGATGATCTTATCCATATTGTAATATCCTACCCGTGCATTAAGTCGAAATTCCCTATTTGTCCTTTTCTTGCGTTGTATCGAGTTAACTGCTCATTGTGCACTAGGTGCTTCTTTATCTTGCGTGCACAGATCGATCATCCCACGTAGTTTGTTCAATGCAATTCCATCCTTCATTAGCTCTAAACAACTCTTTAAGAAAGTTTTCATAGTACTTACCTTCTCAACTGTCCTTCTTGTTATTGAGTGGTCATAGGCTAGAGGCACGTAGAACACTGGTGGCCTATCATGCACAGGTTGCGAAGTCAATGCTACCCATTATGATTCTAGAAATTCCTTCCTTGCTTGCTTGTATGTGTCTCTTTCTCTTCGAGGATTAAACATTAGAGGGGTTTCTGCTGCTTTCCTAACCCACTGGTTAGTCATAATTCCTTGTTTCATCGCATCAAATCCCATTCACACTCCTTTGTGTGTAACTGCTACTACTTTTGGTCAATCGTCATGATCTTCTGCTGCTATCATTTGAACATTATGGTTCCTCTTTTCTTGCCACTTCACAATTATTTGTGGACAATCTTCCATTGCATGATCCAACTGTCTAAAATATGTACACATTGTACAAGGATTCATACAATATCGCACCAAATTCCAACGTTGGTTATAGTTATAACATATAATCGGTCCTCTTACTCTGTCGAATCCTCCTCTTCCACGAATTTTGAATCTTTTGCTTCCTCCTTGATTATATCCTCTCAGAGTATTACATTGCAATACCCCTTCTTCCGATCCTTCTTCCCCTTGAACTTTGTATTCATTTGCGGTGAATTCTCTCATTAGATAGAGTGCGTGACATTCCTTTTCGTCATGTCCCACAAACTTACAAAAGTTTCAAAATAATTTCTTGGTTGTGCTCTGATACTTCTATATCAAAGGATAAATAGTTGAATGATGACCCATCGTTCTACATATTTTACAATAGAATCCTCCTCTTGGTGCCAAAGGATTCGGGGGTCCTATAGCCAAATGTTCTCTAAAATATGAACACTTATTCTTATGATGACCTTTCGTTCTGCATGTAACACACCATATTTCTTCATTCTTTTATTTCCCTTTAGCCAGCTCCTGCAACTAAATGGTCAATGTTGCTAACTATGACTGGACCTGAGATATCCCTGCGCTATTTTCTCCTACAGAGGATGCTTCCAATTTCATGGAGATCTCCAACACTTCTGACTATGACGTAATCTTCTACTATGTGAAGGGGAAACATATATGTGGAAAAAATTATGCAATTAACCATTCCCTATGCTGCTCATATGGAATCTGGAAGGTCAACCTATCCATCAATATCTTAAACCTTTGATCAAAATCCCATATTGATTCATTCTGCAACTTCTTGATCTCTTTGAGTTTTGTTATACATTACGACTCAGACTTTGGTTTATGGAATTCCTTTAACATAGGTTCCATGCTGTCTGCTAAGGTTCTAGCTTGTCCCGTAGGAGCAGTGGACTGATACTTCATATACCAAAGTAACGCATGGTCTCTAAATGTTGTCGCTAACTGTGTGATATTTATATTTTCATCCTGGAATTTCTTCACGGTCCATATTTCTTCACAGACAAATAAGTGTTGTTTTGGATCTTTTGTCCCTGCTATGTGAAAGATAGACATTTTTAAAGTGGGATCCACCCTTGCCACTGTATATTGCATAGTATTCTTTTTCAGTGTCACCAACTAATTCTGTATTTTCGCACTACTTCCACTACTATGACTACCTTTAATGCTATCCTTACTTCCCTTACTAAGTGAAAGTGACCAACTTTCATATCCTTCTTCAGTTCTAGGAGACGCACAAAGGGTCGTGGGTTCGATGCAGAGTCTGGCCATAGTGGGATGTAATGGGTATTCTTATACTGGACTGAGATGATGATATTTTTCCTTTTCCTCTGTGTGCTATATTCTTTAAATATGGAGTACTACACCAATGTCTCTTTCCTCAACCCTACTGTGAGTCTCTTCTCTCTCATCCATAGTCCTCTTCCTACTATATCAGAATTTTTTTCCACTGCGCAATACTCCAATCTCTTCTTATGTCACACATTCTTCTTCTCTTGAAATTCTCATTCCATCTATTCCCTATTCATTCTTTCATGCATCTCGCTTCTTTGTACACTAAGACCATCCCCTGTTAAGCCCCTAGTCCCCCTATGCACACGAAGGTGCCTAACTGCTAGGGAAATTAGATTCCATATTCATAACCTCCTTATCACACATCAACATCTTGATCCAAGTAGACACTGATTTCAAATATCTTCTGCGCAGACCTTTAAATAAATATCTTTCAGCAACATTATATGACTGGGTACAATCTATATAAAACTCAGTAATAGAACCCCCCAATACACTATCCAACAAGAAATCAACTGCGCGTGAGATATGATTACTTATAGTATTAACTTGATGAATAAACTCAGGGGTCCAATTCCTTGGAATAACAGTGCAGAATGTTCCGTTCTTTTCATCTAACCTCTGTAACCACTCAACCAATTTTTTTTGGAAATAAACAAAGAAAATCTCATGTATATTTGTGAATACATACCTCTACAACCATTGCTCCGAACTGATTTGTGGTTTCTTATTCTAATCTCTAGAAAACCACTATCCAATCTCTTTCTTAGTTGGCCTCCACATTCCCCTCAGTCACAGATCTTGGTCCCAAAAACATAACCATTTTTTGGTGCACAGATGGTATACCTGGGGTTCAACATTAATTCACCAGCAAAACCCTAATATACCGACCCTTTCGACATCACCCGCAAGCAAGTGAAGTCTCACCCGAGGTATCTATGGGGACTGGAGGAACCAATTTTCCACAGTCATGAAGGGATGGAAGGAATTCATCATAACCATTATCCTTAAAATTCATTCATTATATCTTATACCATGTGCGAAGAAACATATAACATATGCATACTAACAAAAGTAAATCATATGCACACAATACATAGAACAAATAAACACATCATAGCATAACAGAAAGACACCATATTTGACGTGGTTCACCCAAGATGGGATACGTCCACAATGGTCAGATTCTTATATTATTATTCAGAATCATCCCTTACAAAGTATGCGCAGTTCGCTCATACATGATATCTTAGTTATAACCCAAAATTCCATTGTAGTTCGCGCATACTATGCACACTTAGCTCTTCTTACTTGCTCACATATATCACACACAACATATTTTCTACCCAAGAACCCTTACATATTTATACATTTACATTAGGGATTAACCTGTTATTAATGGATCAAAATGCCTAATGACTTCTAACCGACTTCCTTCCTTTGCGTGTGCCAATCCCAAAAATGAGATAACTTCTTTTCCTTCCTTTATGCACACTGCGTAGCTCCCAAGACTGGTCCCAAAATGCCTATTCCAACAGAGGTCAATCTTAGTATATCTAACTTTTGGTTACAAAATGATTCTTAAATAATTTGCAAATGAACCTTTAGTTGATGAGAGAATTGACCTTGGAATAATCAAGTTGACAACACAATAGTCTCCAAGAGGCCATAATACATATCTTTTAAATAATGAATCAAAGCAGGTCAAACTTATATGAACTTTGCCTTATACAAACTATAGGAAACAAGAATAACCCTAAGAATGATGATCCTCTTGATAATACAAAGTGTAGGCTGTAGGAATAAAAAATAAAAAAGGCTTGACAGTTACTACCAACAAAAATATCGTAAGATCCCTCCAAAGGAACGTAAATAATATCATAGAAAAACCAAATCATATCATCATTCTTTGTAACTCACAATAGATTTGAATATGTAAACCAATATATGCATCAATGAACCATTGAAATGAATAGAGGAACTCATACCTATGAATGTTTTTTCCTTCCCTGTTGTATGACAACATATTATTATGTAGGAATGACTTCAACACTAACTTCTTATGTTGTAGGTTCTTTTGGGGTAGTATATTCCTCTTTTCCAATAGTTTCCTTTGATTTTCCACGTGTATTAGTTGCTCCATTTTTCTTTCCTAATGTTGGCTATTGTGCAGAAGCAACACGACGACTTCTAATCCTTCTCATCCTCATATATTTAGGGGGATGTTGGGATGGACATGAACTCTGTAAATAAAGTAATATTATTTCATGGTTTGGATGGGGTGGTGAAGGGCATGACTATTGATGGTGTAGTCATGAAAGACAAATATGATGGTGTCCCCCCCCCCAACTGAATACTTTTTCATGTCCTCAAAAAAATCGGAAAAATAGCAAATGGGAAGGGAGAAGGACAAAAAGAAAAGAAAAGAGGCTTAAGTGATTTCACATATACAAATCCATAGAATTCAATTAGTCAAATAAACAAGTATAAAGAATAAGTGTACCTGCACCTACCTTTGCAACAAGTATACAATTTTCTATAACAAGTTCTCCACAAATTTCCATGGAAAAAGAAAACATTTGTGTAAAGAATTTTCGACAATATTTCCTCCTGGTTCTGAGAGATATTCATGAAGCTTTGAGGAAAGACCACTTCTACAACAACTTTATCTGCTATAGGTTCTTGTGGGAAATCAGTCTTTCCCTCCTGGGGGATTTTTCCAACTAGTTTTTCTACCATTGGTTCTTGTGTGGAACAATAGGGCCTTATGAGGTTGGTAGGTGTTGGTTCTTGTGTGACAATACCTTTTTCTTATCTTTTATGAGCTTCTCTGGGTAGTTGGTTCTTGTGTGACAACACCTTTTTTTTCTCTTTTATGATCTTCTCTGGGTAGTTGGTTCTGGTGTGACAACCCCAATGATTATTGGTACTGGTTCTTGTGTACTAGGACCAATATTTCTCAAATGAAACCATCCTTATCACTTTGTCATTTCTGCTACTTTTGTGACAATGGTGGATCTATGAAGTACTATTAAGAACATAGGCATACTACAATATTTGTAACACACTATTAAATGTTGAACATGGAGGGAGTGTGTTAGATAGGATTTGTAGTAGGTTGCTAGCGAAGAAACTCTAATGGATTGGTAGCAACATGCTTCTTGGAAATATTTATTCGAAAACTATTGAAACCATAAGTGTAGCTTGGCATTGTAAGTGAGCCAAGTAACTTTGTCGGGTGGGTTAGGAGTTGGTGGAGCAGAAGGTTATGAAGTTCATGCAGAGGAAAATGGGATGAAGTTATGATGTGGTAAAAATGATTATAATAGTGGTTACGGTCAACCACATGAGAAAGGGAAGCTTCATAAACTTCAACATACATTTATCTCTATGTTGAGAAGAAGAAAATGCATGAGCATACCGTAGTGTTGGTGAATGAGTATGATGAGAATTAGGTCTTATTGAAAGGTATTTTTTAGCAATGGAATTGTTGATGTAGCAATGGGAATGGACTTCATTAGCCTTGCTGTTCATGTGATCTTTAAAGCAATTCTTCGTCTATCTTGTTTTCTATCTGCTTGCAATTTTTATGAAAAAATCTTATTGTTGTCGGTCAATAGTTGGAATGGAACACCTTAGTGGAAAGATCCTAGGAAATTGAACTTCGAAAATGGATTAGGAAAGGACTCAAAATCACATGATCTTGCACTTTCTTGGTTTGGATGTCTGAATGACATGCTCTTGTTCATCAAAATTTGTCTTCAAAATCACTTGTTCATGGATTGACCTTCTTGATCTTTCTAGGACCTAAACAACCTGACACTTATCTGAAATAAAACATGAGATCATGAGAGAAGAGAGGTGATTGGTATTTCCACTTCTAATAAATATGAAAAACAACCACAAATAGTGCACGTAAAACAAATCCATGGAAGGATAAACAAATGAAAAATCATTTTTTACCTACTAAGTAGTGGTGGCCAGCCTAGGATACCTCAGGGTTTTTTTGTTTGATAAAATATTCGTTTGATGTTTGATTGCAGTGATTCCAAATATATATTAGAGTGAATTCATATGGATATATCCATTATAAATAAGTTTTACAAACATAAATAATTGATGGTTTGAATATGCCAATGAACAACTTAAGGAAACAAAGTTTTGACAATGTAGATTTAGGATAGGGAGCTAGTATTTAGAGAATACCTTTCTTGTACAATATCAAAATGACATGATTCAAGTTGGGTTGTAAAATAGATTCATAGGATAATACACCCTAGAATTTTTTTTGAAATATCTATCCATTTGGTCTTTTTTTTTTGTCCCAACTCTATTCTTGGTGAGATCAATGACCCGAAATGCCACAAGAGTATGATCAAGCTATTTCTTCCAAATAATGATTTGGGTTTGTGTGAATTTTTGTAGGTGTATACTTTTTAATGTAATGCATCCACATACCAAAAAATCGTAAGTACCCAATTCCTAAATTGTGCAATATGACCTTGGCAAGATCCTATGGAAAATACAAAAATACCTAAAACAAGAATAAAATCAAACATCTAATTCAAAATGTGGTATAATGGTAATGGGATCCTGACATAACCATCATGGGAACACGAAGTGTCCCATTATCTATGAGGTTTATATAATTAGATCATGACACAACCACCATGGAAACCACATAGTGCCTCGTTATCTGTGAAACAACTTCCACATTTTGCTCATGAAATTGTTATTCTTGTATGATGATGGATTGAATAGTTGATTGAGGAATACAACCATTATCAAATCATTGACTAGTGTGCATTTTTAATTATGCCTAAGATCAAAGGGAATAGGTGTAGGGAAAATGTAATCAATGATGAAGAATCAAGGTTTGGAAAGGATCTAAGATGAAAAAGGATCATGGTTTAGTGGAAATAAAAGGAGGGGGAAAGGAGATGATATTACATATAAAAGATAAGGAAGGGAATGATAATGGCATAAAGAAGAAAATAAAAGAGAAAATAATTGAGAGAGGAATAAAGAGTGAGAAAACATAAGTAAAGAAAACATAAGTAAAGAACACATGCATGGACTAAGATGATATTATAATCAAAATAACAATTCAATCAACCCAATATGCTACATATTATTGATATAAATAATGCAGGTTCACCACATACATGTTAATCGATCCAGACGTAAGGTTAAAGGCTTCTACATCCCCTTGTATCCTTCTCTAGTGTAATCCTCATTCACTAATGCTTCCTTTATCTCTCCAAACTTCCTACAAAATAGATTAGTACTATGGGTGGCTCTTATTGCACCACAAAACCTTCTAATTTTAACTCATGTAGCTATGTGACCTAAGTTAAATGTAAAACATTATGTATGAGATATCCTAGGGAATGTAGTCGATAATCATCTCTGTGGATCTCGATACCATGTTTCATCTAAAAACAATACAAGAAATACTATTGTTCCCTTGACATTTCCCCAACAACAACGCCAAAAATGTAAGTGTTTCTATATGTCTTTTACTTAACTAGGATCACTTATGCATTTAACTTATCAAGTAGGGTTTCCAATGTACTTGTGAGATGCCATGCATTGTATGTGTGGGCTTCAAATTTCTAACTTGCATTAGTCTTCTAATATGCTTCTACAAAAAGGAATCTGCATTGCAGCAAATTAAAACATAGTTACGAAAAATTAAAACACACAAGAACTAGCTTCTAACACTTGTTATTTCAAGTCTAATGTATGGCTCCTCTTAGAGTGATATAATCAGCGACCTATTATCATGATAGAAATTATCTTGCTATGTTATTATACTGTCATTATGTGTGTGTTCTAATAACCTACTTCTACAACCAAAAATTCTATAGGAAATAAAGAAAAATTTTTATAGGAAAGAAATTAGCATAAACAATTGAACATAAACAAGGTAAAAGCTACAACAAACACTTGAGGGAAAGTAAGTAAATCATACATTGCAAATTTTAAAAATAATTGAATCAAAATACTAAAAAAGAAATAAAAGAGAATTGAATTTCGTAATGCCATGTTCTCATGGGGTGAGCTATGCCTCAAGGAACAGGGAAACAAGATTAATCTACAACAAAAAAAACTAGTTAAGCACTAAGATGAAAATGAATAAACTGTAATCTAAGTTAAAAATCGGATCTCAAGAACTTGTATCTTGTTCCATCATGAGTTGGAAATTTATCTAAGAGTCCACTCCCTTGGAATGGAGATGACACTTTATTTTATACATAAACTTGATTGAAACTAAAAACCCACTTGAGGATAAGAGATTCCCAAGTGATTACTGTTGGATTACTAGGAGGGGGGGTGAATCAGTAATAGTGTTTTTTTAATCCTTTTTAACCACATTATATATAAGTGTTGTTAACTTTATGAACAATTTACCAATATCATTCAACAAGTGCAGGATAATTAAATCATGAACAATGAGAAATCATACACATACACAGTACACCGATATTTTTACGTGGAAACCCAATGCGGGAGAAAACCAATGATTTTTTTTTCTTATTTGTCTTTAAGAAGTACATTCATTGGAAGCACCAACTTCCTTTGTTCTCCAGTTGCAACTAGAAGGAGGCTCCAACCTCCTATATTCTCAGGCTACAACATGAGGGAAGCTCCAACTCCTAAATTATCTGGCTCCAACCAGAAGGAGGATACAACCCCCTATGTTCTCTGTCTATAACTGAAAGGTGGCTACAACCACCTATCCTTGCCCCATCTAGCCGCCCTGGAGTATAAATGCCAAATTTAGACAACTTGTCACTGTCACTGAATCAACTCTGTCACTGTCACAACTATCATTGAAAACTTGTCACAACATGTACAAATTTTCTTCAAATATTTTCTATAGATCTGCAACATGTCTGTTCTGCAACATTGTAATGTCCTCACTTTGGGACATCATTATATTACAAAGTGTTATGATGACCAGAGTAGTCCGATGGAGGTTATAGCGAGTATGTGGACTATTGAGGGGTATTTTGGGGTCTGACTTGCATCGCTCATCCTATTTCATCATTATGATCCATTCTGCACAGCTAGGATTTGGTTTCATTGCATTCCAAGGATTTCCATGATTTTGAGTTATTTTGGGCTATAGGTTAATTAAATTCACTAAGGAGGTCATTTTAGGCATAATACTTGGAGGAACCTCTTAGTGTAATAGCTCATTGGAATCGGGAGGAACAATACTATAGGATAGGAAGATGAAAAGTGACTTTCAGTGGCCAGGGAAGCCACAAGGAGAGATAAGGTGCTTTTTAGAGGTAAAATAAATAAATAAATAATTAAAGTGATTTAATTAATTAATTAATAATTAATAAAGAAAAAGTCACTTTGGAGGGACAAGGTGAGAAGGAAGGATAAAAGAGAGGAAAGGGCCTCTATTCTCATATTCATGTTGATTATCAGTGGTATTCAGTGTTCCAACAGGGTGTAGCTCATCCATCTTGAGGTCTTTCACTTCAGAGGGCAGGGACTTCAGAGTGTTGTTAATCTATTGTAGCCATATAGCCTTTGGAGGCTTGTAGCTTCTATCCTTGATCTTGTTTGAGGATAATATGCACTTTGTTATTAGCTCTTATTTATATTGTACCAGATCTGTAGATCCATTGTATTAGGGTCTTCTCCTATTATGAATAATATCAGATCTGAGGTATTTTTGGGTTGTCTCTTATATTGTTGATCTTGCATCTTGTTGAGGTATGTTCCATTGCTATATCTTCTTGATTATTTCTGCAAAAACACATATAAATCATCATATTAAAATATAGTGCATGCTAAAGGACGAAATCAACAAAGTGTTTGACGAAATGCCACAACCAAAAAATAGTTAAAAAATCATGAAAAACTAAATGTTCTTGGCACCTTGGCTTGGGAACATTATAGTGGTATCAAATCTTAGACTCCTGCCAGCCTGAGGGGTCTCCCATAGATATAAATGGATAAACGGGAATGAGATTTAACCCTACATAAGTTGATATCCAACATACAACATACTAAAGCACCATGTAAATAGATGGAAGAGAGAGAATCACTACCAACCAATAGATGGAGGGAAGAACAAAGTAAACCCACACCCATTAGGATTAGGAAACTTTGCTATAGTTGCAAAGTGCCTTGGAACCCGATCATAGATGTAGGGGTAAAGGTAAGAAGAACATTATTGAGGTGCACTATGACATTGATGATGAGGTGTGTGAGGATGCAGTGATAGATGCTTATTTGGAGCAGCCCGATGATGCTAGTGACTCTTGCACAGAGACTAGTGATTCTTGTATGCTTGAGAAGGATAGTGACCCTTGCACATTGGAGGAACAATGGGATGGACATGATGATAGATCATCTGTTTCAACAGTCATATCAAATACTGTTGATGACCTTATACCTCAACAGAGTGGTGACACTAGTGGGGATTCAAACGCATTAGCACCTAGACCTGACGAGCTCCTATGATGACCGTGACACATATGTAATCTCTCCAGACACCCATGATAGCCACACCACATGAGGATATCAGTGGAATTTCAAATATGATAGAGGAGTCGTATGTGAGGGATGCATATCAGGGACATATGGATCCACAGATCCAAGAGGAGGTACATGAAGTGCAAACAATTGACTTTATACATACCTATCAACATGAGGAGATTGAGTCACCTCTTTTGGAGATTCCTTTAGTTGAGCAGGTTATGGAGACTGATAGTTGGATGGGACACTTACTTCCAGGACCATCCTACAGTGATGAGGATGTACCCTTTATTGGTCAGGATGACCATAGCATGTGTCTGGACACATCTATATGGGATCCATGTGCAGAAGATAGTAGCAGAGTGAGTGCACAGGAGGATACAACTACTCACACAGGATACAATATGATTTAGAGGGAGCTAGCAGTTGGTTATGTTATGCAGTCGCATATAGGACCGAGTAGCACGGTGGACAAGGATCAGTTCAATGCCTTATTGCAGAGAGTGTTAATGGAGGTTCTAGGGTTGACACTAGCAGTGAGGGGCATGAGGTAGAACCTCAGCATGACAATGATCGAGAGTCACACTATTTGGCAGGTCAGTTGAGAGTCAATGATTACATGATCAAGGTAGCCACTGGGCACATTAATGACACACATGGAATGGTGGTTGATTATTGTTGGATAACATCAGTGGCACATGATAGTTCAGATGGGGGATTTACCATGGATGACTTTCATGATCTCAGGGAGAGAGTGTCTGTGATGAGAACCGACTACCAACAATTGTTGATGGACAAGGTCTACCTCTTGGGGATTGGTGAGATGTATCACGGGGCCTTGAGGGAGTAGGAATCGGAGGTGGACAGACTCACTCATGAGTTGGAGAGAACCCAAGGAGTCTTGAGAGGCACAAAGGTGGCCCTTCAAGAATCAGAGGCTCAATCAAAGGAGCTTATTGAGGATATTAGGAATAGATCCATTACATCTATCTTAGTGGAGAGTTAGGTATATCCTTCAGTCACATTGCTAGGGGATGTTGATGGCTTGGCAGAGGAGCACCAGTTGATGGAGGATCATTAGGAATACCCAGGATCATTGATGAGTATGAAGAGTTATGATCTGGAGGTGCAGGAGCTACCATCCACGAGGATCTTTTAGATAGTCGAGCACTCACATATGCATGGGGACTCCAGAGCCAGGGACAGTTTTGAGGAAACTTCCATTTGTTTTCCGAGAGAGGTTGATCCAGTAGTACACCCAGGATCTATGATGTAGCATGAGTATACGGGAGATGACATGAGTATGCAGGAGCATACTATGGTAAGTGATAGCTCACAAAGACATGGTGAGATGTACAGTGGGATTCAGAGGGGCGTAGTGACTTGTAGGGAGGAGACACACTTAGCAGAGCATGGAGATGTTTCTCCTTTGCAACAACACATGGTACTGGGAGATCACCTTCACAGTAGAAACAACCATAAGGGTGATGATGATTGGGATTCAATGATGATTACAAGCGAGTATGTACCATGGGTACCGATGAACGAGATTTTTGTTGAATCCTTGGGATTGACCAAAGCATGTGATATTTTCTAGTCTTATAGTCAGCTACAGATGTTTCTGTTAGTCTTTCCCGACACTTTTATCATTGAAAGTAGCATGAGGAGAGATAGACAATGGCAGAGGACATGGAGAATGAGTAGGCCGAGACCACCTGACATGAGTTCTTTTATAGTAGACAACATGATAGGGGTGGATCGTCATAGGCAGACAGTTGAGACTTGGTGCGTGATGGTGAGAATCATAGGCCAAGGGATATCAGACATCTTAGAGGGTGACACAGATACAGATTCTCATGAGGATGAGAATGGAGGGCTTCCAACAGTGATGAATATGGCACATGAGCAGTTAGCAGGGATTGGAAGTGATAAACTTCCAAGTTTTCCATGGGATCTAGGAGTTCATTTTGTTAGTAGGTTGTTTCACTTTATGATGACCAAGTTGCACTAGAGAGCCACATAATTCTCTTTGGGTTGGTTTTGAGTGGGCTTGCAGGGGCTTTTACTATGGGGAGAGACAATTTCTCCCTTTTGATCATCATGATCAAGCATAGAGATGGTTGGGCAGGTACTACTTCCACATATATTCTTTTATAGATGCAGTTTCTAGATAGCAGGTTCAACTACCATAGGTTTTCCATCTTGTGGATCTAGGAGTGCGAGATCCAATATCTATATAGGGGGCAGACAATCATGGTCAGAATAGTGCAGTGCCAACATGGTGATCATTGGCGGGGACTAGCATGGGACTCTGGGATTGCAATATTGAGCATTTCAAAAACTGATAGAGGCGAGTGGAACCTTGCAGGGGAAAGTTATTTTGACTTTCTAGTGAGCTTCAGTATGGAGGAGAGCACATCACTTGAGGGTGCCTCATGGAGGTATTGCAATACCTCACTATGGAAGCAACATATGCAGTTGATGGAGACCGTGTTGGTCTTGATATGGATTCATAGGATGGACTCATTCTGGGATGAGGCCATGTTTCATGTGCAAGAGACTCTTGATGTTGATATGATTCAGGATCATGCTTCATAGAGTATTGCATTTCACATCCTGATATGGGACCCAGGGGGCAGAGTGCGTGATAATTCATCTTTGGTTGGGGCCTAATGTGTGTACCACATGTGGACATGAGACCCTAGTATTATATTTGGATGGGTTCAGTTATTGCTTGAGGACAAGCAATATTCTAGTAGGGAGGATTGTAATGTCCCCACTTTGGGACACCATTATATTACAAAGTGTTATGATGACCGGAGTAGCCAGATGGAGGTTATAGCGAGTATACAGACTATTGAGGGGTATTTTGGGGTCCATCTTGCATCTCTCATCCTATTTCATCATTATGATCCATTCCACACATTTGGGCTTTGGTTCCATTGCATTCCGATGATTTCCATGATTTTGAGTTATTTTGGGCTATAGGTTAATTAAGTTCACTAAGGAGGTCATTTTGGGCATAATACTTGGAGGAACCTCTTAGTGTAATAGATCATTGGAATCGGGAGGAACAACACTACATGATAGGATTATGAAAAGTGGCTTTCAGTGGACAGGGAAGCCACAAGGAGAGATAAGGTTCTTTTCAAAGGTAAAAGAGTTAATTAATTAATTAATAATTAATAAAGCAAAATCCATTTTGGAGGGACAAGGTAGCAGGAAGGATAAAAGAGAGGCAAGGGCCTCTATTCTCATATTCATGTTGATTATCATTTTGATATTTGGCTTCTAGATAGTGAGCCCATGCCTTGGGGGTTTTGAGGGTTTTGTCTTAACAAACCCTAGAGGAAAACTCGGTGGTGAAAGATTCCACCTATCTTGTTCCAAGCTTGGTCTCTGGGATTAAATACTCCCCCACACCATTCTACTTCAAATATACTCAACTTCAGAGGGATTATACACCAACCAAAGGTATAGATAGAGAGAGGGTGCACCATTGAGGGTTTCCTACAAGGAGGGCACATTTATGGAGCTAGATCAGTTCGATCTAGTCAAGGAGAAGGGATTTTGGAGATTTCGTCTATTGGGTTTTCTTTGTAGAGGTAATAGCACGATTATTGGTCTCTTCCAGAGGGATTTTGTTGGACATTTGATTTTCATAGAGAGTGGGATGATTTCCCCAAGAGGAGGGCACAACTATGAAGTGGATCTGCTCATGAGAGGGTCTCAAGCTTCAATATTCAAATAGGTATCTATCCTACCTTGTTCCTATACCCCATATCTATACTTATAGAGTGTTTTTCTTGTCATTGCAACCAACTAGGAGGAGGGCCAAATTATCTAGGGTTTCACTCATCCAAGAGGGTGCAAGCCATATTAGGAGATTGTGCATTTGGTGGGTTAGAACTCCACCACTCATATTGAGACTTCACCAGAGGTTTGGGATTTCCCCGATCTATATTTTGGCATCTTCATCAGAGGATTTGGATATCTTGAGAAGTAAAGATGAATTATTGAGGGTATTCAGTGTTCCAGCAGGGCGCAACTCATCCAGCTTAAGGTTTGGCACTTCAGAGGGATGGGACGTCAGAGTGTTGTTCATATATTGAAACCATATATCCTTTGGAGTCTTGTAGCTTCTATTCTTGATCTTGTTTGAGGATCATATGCACTTTGTTATTAGCTCTTAGTTATATTGTACTAGATCTGCAGATCCATTGTATCAGGGTCTTCTCCTATTATGAATAATATCAGATCTGAGGTATTTTTGGGTTGTCTCTTATATTTTTGATCTTGCATCTTGTTGAGGTATGTTCCATTTCTATATATTCTTTATTATTTCTTCAAACACACATATAAATCATCATATTAAACTATAGTGCAAGCTAAAGGACCAAATCAACAAAGTGTTTGACGAAATTCCACAACCCGAAAACAGTTAAAAAATCTAATGAAATTTTCTTGGCACCTTGGCTTGGGAACATTACAAACATGTAGATATCCATGACTCTCTTTACTACAACTTGTGGATGTTCGTGGCTCTCTTCTATGAAACTTGCGGGCCACTAAAACAATTTCCCTAGTTTCATTGTCTTTGTTTTTGTCAACCTGTTATTGTAAAACTTGATACTGAGAACATGTCACTTTCATATATAAACCAACCAGATCTGGTGTCATAGAACTCATATCAATGACTCAAGTATGTTTATCACCAACCATGTACTAGGATCAAAAGTATGTCTCACTGATCATATTTCATATAGGAAACAATCACATCAACCATACATCAAACCCTCACTGTTATGCAATCACAATTTATATTGATAACATTGTGTATCAACCATAAACCATCAAGCATTATCTAAATAACACAAGATATATCTTACCAAGATTCCCAATGAAGTTTACTAACAACAACCAACCAATACAATAACAATGTATCTATGTAGATCTTTCTTATACAAAATATGGCATTCAACCAATAGTCCCTCAAGGGAAAAATATCAATATCCCATGTCCATACCCCAAGCATTCACCAAATACCTACTTAAGACAAGAATATAACATACCTTTGTTTATTGTAGATAGCTCTGATGTACCTTCTCATGGTTAGACCTTCTTGTAACCTCTTCACAACTCTGCAACTTGTCACTGATGATAGATGTGATCTTCCTTTTCTTCAACTTTGGAAACATATCCGCACTCTATCTTCAGTAAAATTGTGGGTTTCCACACTTTTTCCCACTGTGGAACATGAATATATACGTCCTTATAGTTCTACAACTTGTGTATGTCTTCATTAAAACCCTAGTCTAGAAATGTAACATTCCTCACCACCCACAAGCCGGGGTATGCTACCTTCAATCCCACCCTTGGAATTCTTTCTCTTATCGATACCTTTTTAAATTAATAAGGATGCACAAAAGAAAATATCTAACGACATGAACAACAATAACCAACAAGAATGCATATTCTAAATATTTAATTAAACGATAAATAAATACACAACTGAATACATTCATATATAGGTAAATAATACCATAATAGAGAGCACTTATCTTTATAAAGAAGACACCAACTGGTTGCAGACCAAGGACGTTCCACCCAACCGTAGACACTACTATTCCAAATCTCAACAACAATGTCACCCCCGAGCCAGGGCTATGAATCCACAAGGATGGTTCCAGAGTGTTACTTGGCTTCCCAAACCAGTCAACACTCAAGATCTCACAGGCTTTCCTAGCACTCATAACAATCCAAGTACCCAACTCTTTTCTACCCAACTTGAACCACCCAAGAGAATGTACCTCCACCCTTCTCTGCCACACAGTCCCTCAGGAAGTCATTTTCCTTCCAGGGCTCCAATGTAACTGGTCCAGAATATCCATGCTGGAACTCTCAAGACTCACAGTTGTGAACAAAGTTGGAGATAGGCCAACACATCTCAGACATGCAGGCCTCAAGTCATGGCTGGATTACATCAACGAACACTACAATCAACAATACCATGGCTACTCTTCTATAGTATGTTTCCCTTTCCCCAAGACAAGACATGGATGAGGAAGGATGAATGAGTGATAGGTAAGAATGGAATGAAATATTGAGTGGGAAAGAGAGTGAACGAATGAACTAGTTAACAAGTGAATGAGTGAATGAGCGAACCCCCCAATAGACCAGGGGAAATTTTAAGTAATTATTGGGGAATCAAGAACCTCCTGGCCTCCCCCAATAAGCTCATGTAATTGATCCACTCCCTTAGACAAAAGGTAATTAAAATAGGAAATAAACATGTATCCCCTAAATCCCCCTCTCTTGTGGAAACATAGCCCCCTATAACTCTAGTCCTTGTCCGTCTAGCAACCAATGATGTGTTTATTATTAATAATGATCAAAACATTACATTTCTTAGGCACACTAGACTCTTTAAATTGTTTGGGCCCTCTGGCCTCTTGACAATTAACAAAATACATTATTTAATACGGGGCTAAAAACCCGGGGTGTTACATCCCCTCCCCCTTATTTTTTCATTGTCCTCAGTGCATATACAAAATAGAGATCAAAATCTCAAAATTTATTCAAAAAGATACATTTACTTTGATTGCATGGCATATTCATGCTCCCAGATAACATCTTCAGGACTATAGTAGGTCTACTAAACTTTTACCATCTCTATAACTTGATTCTGGAGCATTTTGACTTTTCTATCCAATACCCGCACTAGATGGACCTGAAAGTCTCCCTTTGTCTCTACCTGAATCAGATGCCAATCAATAACATGGTTAGGATCATGTAAATATTTATTTAGCAAAGAGACATGAAATACATTATGCACATTCATGGAAGTAGGCAATGCAAACATGTATGCATCTATCCCTATTCTGTCCAATATTTCAAATGGACCACAGAATCTGGTTGCCAGCTTTGTACAACTACCCAATTTCAAAGATCTTTTCTTAGGCTTCACTTTCAAAAGTACATGCTCCCCTACTTTAAATTCTCTAGCTGTCCTATTCTTATTTGCATAAAATTTCTTTCTATCCTGAGATGCCTTTAAATTTCTCTTGATTTTAACCATCTGGTCTTCCATAACCTTGATCAACTCTAGCCCAAGTACCACTCTATCTGCTGGGTTGTCCCAGATCAGTGGATTATTGCATTTCCTACCATACAAGGCTTCAAATGGGCTCATTCTCAATGAATCTTGATACCCATTATTATATGCAAACTCAACCAAGTGTAAGTAATCTTCCCACTTGGATGGCTTATCCATCACATACATTATCAACATATCTTCAATTACTCGGTTGATCCTCTCTGTTTTCCCAT